>CAUYPK010047579.1:0-14356 GCA_963574355.1 Loris lydekkerianus
CTCATTATATCACCTATTGTTATGAAGAAACCCACAAGTTCTAAGAAAATGCCATGAAGGCTACGTTGAACAGTTTGATGAGAATATTTCAGATTGTATATGAAACCAGCACATTGTACCCCTTGATTGCATTAATGTACAGAGCTATGATTTAACAATAAAAAGAAAAGTAAAAACATGAACAGAGGTTTCATAGCTCATGCTTAAAACTAATGTGAGTTAAATACAACTCACATGCCAGTTAATGTGTTAAATATTCCCAATGAAGGATTTAAGTGGAAGCTAGTTGTTGCTTCTAATATTAACATGCTAATCTCCATATGTTTCTACGCTTCTCCATCCAGCCTACTGGCGAGAAGGGAGATGGTTAGGCTCCAGGAAAACTTTAAGTGTGAGCACTCAGGATGGAGCCCACTCCCAAACACCAAAAGAAGCCATCTGAATACTCAAATTTAACCCTTCCCTTTGCTTAGGTCAAAAACCTAGCTTAATAAGAGAAGTTAGGGTCTGTGCAATTCAATGTACTGTATATACTCGAGTATACGATAAATCACACACAAGCATTTCAATCAGTTAACCTAAGTGTAGTTCAGTGCTGCCCCCTGTGTTCTGTGGGTTAAACCACAAGGAAAAATAACTACTTCAAATTACCTGGGTTTACCTGATAAATTCCACTAACAAATTATCAGTATGAATAAATTACACTGACTGAGAACCTACTATGTGCCAGGCACTATGGGATGCACTTTAATGAGCATTAACTAAGATAATCCTTTAAAAAAACATAAAATAGGAAGAGCAGAGAGAGGGAAGGAGGGAGGCAGGTGGGTTCTCTGTGTGTGACACACCTTTTGGGGATAAGGCACAACTGTAAGAGGGATTTACCTAACAAATGCAATCAGTGTAACCTGGTTTCTTGTACCCTCAATGAATCCCCAACAATTAAAAAAAAGTTTGGCAGAGACATATTTTAATTCAGCAATTCAATTTGCAGTTTTTCAGAAATTCTTTTTAAGGAATTAGCCAACTTAAAACATATTCTATAAAATTAATTTTTTTCACATCATCTCTGTATAAAATTGTAATAAAATTACTTACCTAAACATGCTTGTACAGATTTAAGATGAAGGTGCCACATATGCAGAATAGAGCAATTATTGCTGTCCTTTTCAATCACTACTAGAAAGAACTTTTCTGAAAATGGTGGTGGGCGATAACCTATTTTTCAAAGAAAAAAGATACTTAATATGTTTGTACAGACTTTTAAAAAACACTTTTTAAAAGCTACAAACACCTCCTGACATTCATAGAAGTTGGGAGGAAAAGAGAAGAATAGAGTGTGAGGAAATGTTATACAATTTTGTGCCAAAAGTTAGGTAACTATTTAAGACTAATGAGGCTATGTCACAAGTACACAAAGCCAACATGAAAGGATATCCACCTACTGGTCAATCTGAACATCAAAGAATAAAAATGAATACAATTTATTAAAAAACTGAGTTCATAAAAATACCGGGGGGGTGGGGGGCACATAAGAAAGAAAGGAAAGGAGGGAAAGAAGAAAGAGAAGAGAAGGACGGACTAGAAGCAAGCAAGAAAGTAAGGAAGAGAAAGAGAGCTGATAAGCACATACAAGCACAAGCCAGTCTCAATGAATACTCCCTGAAGTAAGAGGGGCACTCACTTTTTATTTGAAAACTGACAATTAAAAAGAAGAAAGAAATAAACATTTACCCTGATTTTCTTGTATAAAACAATTGCTTTTTTTTTTTTTTTGAGACAGGGTCTTGCTCTATTGCCCCAACTAGAGTTCAGAGGCATCATAATAGCTCACTACAACCTCAAACTCCTGGGCTCAAGCAATCCTCCTGCCTCAGCCTCCCAAGTAGCTAGGACTACAGGAGTGCACCAGCACACCCAGCTAATTTTTCTACTGTTTGTAAAGATGAGGTCTCATTCTTTCTCAGGCTCATGCCTGTAATCCTTGCACTTTGGGAGGCCAAGGCAGAAAGACAACTTGAGGCCAGGAGTTTAAGGTTGCAGTGAGCTATGATGATGCTGCTGTATTCTAGCCCAGGTGACAGAGTGAGACCCTGTCTCAAAAAAGAAAAGTAAAAGAAAAAATATCTTAAATCATGATGGCAGGAGGGGCAGTGGCAGGGTACAGAAGACAGTGTGTATACATTTTGTGCATTTTTTAAGGAAAAAATATTCATAGATAACATTTTCCTATTGACACTTAAATTCTTCATATATGAAAATGAGATCTACCCAGGAAAACAAAAATTTTCCTTAAAAATGAAAACTCATAACTCATTGGCAATGAATGAGCACTGACAGAGCTCAAATTGTGATCTCTAAATAGCATCCCCACATTAAAATAAACAGTTTGGAGGGATGACTCCATTCTTGCAGAAGACACCTATAAGATTAGCCGGGGTATCTGGTATCTGAAAGAACGTAAACTCTTAGAATAATGAGGTTTTCTCAAAATGACTCAGGATTTACTTGAATCCTTACTAGCCTAATATAGGACAATGCAAGCATTAAAAAAAAAAGACTGTAAAATGACTAAAATATGCTATATAAAAATCCATGAGTTGCATGCGTATTTCTCTGTGTGTACATTATTGTTCACTAAAGAGTTGTTTGTTTTTTTAATGAATTCATAATGAAACTCAAAACACAAAGAAAACTGAACAACAACAAATTTATCAGCAACCCCTGGAGGGAAGGAGGGCACAAACTCCTTATTCTAAAACTTTAAAGGGAAAGAACAAAGTAACTTTTTCAAAGTAACCTATTAACTTCCCTACTTGATAAGAAAATGCTTTCCTTATAGATGCTTTTCAGCCAATAAATAAATGAGAACTAGTAAAATTAGAAAGTAATGATTTTGCAATCCCTAATGAAATGATTCAAGATCAAAAATACTCCATGGAAGAAACTAGGAGACAAAAGACTGCTTGCCGCCAGCAGTCCTGCTGTCAATAAAGTGAGACATCCAAACATTGTGTTCTTACTGGGGTGATACATATGAAATGGCCAGTATCACGTAAGAAGTTGAACCTAGATCCAATCATGTCTCTAAAGCTAACTTCTGTTTTACAGGAAATTTGGTGGAGAAAAAAAGTTTAAATGGCATCACAAGTAAGTAGTCAGAGAAACTCCTAAAAGAAAACTTGCTCTAAAATAAGTCAATGGTATAATGAGGGTGTACAGGGAGATCACTTTAGATTAAAAGACTCATTAGATAATGAAAACACAATGTGTGGAACCTTATGTGGATATGGATTCAAACAATTAAACACATTAAAAACATAAAAACAAAACCCCAACATTTCTGAGACAACTGAATCAAGTAAATATAAAGTAGCTAATATAGACAATGCTGAGGAATTTTGTTATTTTATCAATCTGATCATAGGAAACATGTAAGGAAGTCATGTTTAGAAATGCAGTGGAATAACATAATGACTAAATTTGCTTTAAAACATTTCAGGGACAAAAGGAAAAGAAATTTTAGCTAATACACACATGATAAAAATTTTAAAATCTTCGCTCAACATTATGGGCACATGTATGTTCATTTAACTATGTACCCTAACTTTGTCTGTATTTGGCATTTTTCTTAATTAGAAAAGAATAATTAATTTTTAATTAAAATATAAAAAATAAAAAATAAGGCAAGGGCAGGGAAGAGGAGAAATATACGTATCAAGTCCTTTAAAAAAATAGCTATAAGGCGATGGTGACCCATGTCTGTAATTCTAGCACTCTGGAAGGCAAAGGTGGAAGGACCACTTGAAATCAGGAGTTCAAGACTGGCCTGAGCAAGACCCTTAATCTACCAAAAATAGAATAAGTTAGCCAGGCATGGTGGCACGTGCCTGTAGTTCCAGCTACTTGGGAGGTTCAAGCAGGAGGATCACTTGAGCCCTGGAGCTTGAGGCTACAGTGAACTATGATGATGCCACTGCACTCTTGCCAGGGCAATAGAAAGAGCCCTCTCTCAAAAAATGACAGAGCTATAAAGAAACTTCACATAAAAACTACAGGAAACCAAGAAAGATTAAAAACTTCTTTTGGCTTGATTTAGTAGTTGGAGAAAGAAATATCAAAAGAGAAAAATAAAAAAATAAATTTAAATGTAAGTCTCTCAAAAATATTATAAAGAAAAATTCTAACTTTACATGTAAAGATTGTTTTCTAGCAGGCTGGTATAAATGGTAGCAATGTTTGTTGGAAAGCATATTAAAAAATTTAACATAGGGCCAGGCGCAGTGGCTCATGCTTGTAATCCTAGCACTCTGGGAAGCTGAGGCAGGTGGATTGCCTGAGCTCCTGGGTTCAAGACCAGCCTGAGCAAGAGCAAGACCCCATCTCTAAAAATAGCTGGACATCGTGGTGGGTGCCTGTAGTCTCAGCTACTTGGGAGGAGGCTGAGGCAAGAGAATTGCTTGAGCCCAAAAGTTTGAGGTTGCTGTGAGCTACTGACACCAGGGAACTCCACCAAGGGTGACAAAGCAAGACTCTGTCTCGAAAGAAAAAAAGGAAAGAAAAGAAAAAGAAAAAAAAAAATTTAACATAAAGGTAAAATACTACAGAAAAGCAAATTTCAAATGTATGAAGCAGTATTCTTGGTTATAATGATATTGAAGTAAAACTGAACATGACAGCTGAACAAGTAATATATTTTAAAAGTTATGATATATGAAAAAAGATACATAAAAGAAATATTGGTCTGAGGAGTGAAAAGATGTGTGAACTAAGCTTCTTAGATGACGAGACCGCATTTTCATTTTCTATTAAAGCAAATTATGTGTACAAAATCAGTAGAAACAGTTGCCTTATATGTCTATACACAATTCGCTGATAAAAAACTATACTAAGAAAGTTAAATATGTTCATCTAGATACTCACAATCTATAACCAAACTTTGTAAACTAAAAAAGTTTTCATCATAGAAACTTAATTCTTAAAGTAGGATATGTCTTTTCATTCAAACAGAACATGATGGCTTTACAAAGTTATATATACACAATTTTCTCTGTTAATTTAAAATATAAAATAGCATTTTAAGAAACATTTTATGCTAAGTTATAAACTTTAAACTAAACATATTGTTTGTTTTTAAAGGACTTATGGAGAAACTACTTTCTTTCGCAAAAAGGGAGAAGAAATGTTGCACTTCAAAGAGGAGAACTATGAGACGGTACCCTTCATTCTCCGTGTCCATGAAGTTTCCAGTGTACCACGTAACATGGCATCTTACATTCTATATTTATCACTGGTCTGCAGCAATTTACAGGGAACTTTTTAAACCCATACTAAAATTAACCGGTTCCTCGTGATGCCACATGGAATTTACTATCAATCAAAATAATTTAATTATGGAGTTGAGTAATTAAAATTAGTTTAGGAAACTAGGATTCATAAATACATTTCTCAGCAAAAGTCTATGTCACCAGTGAACCATCTTTTAAAATGCGATTTTTCAGCCACATGCCTTCTTCAGCTATAAACAATTTTGACAGAAATGAAGTATCTGCCAAAAGTTATGAGAGTGACATTTGAAGAACCATCTTCAATAAAGGCTTAGAAATCCTTTTTTTTTTTTTTTTTCACCTATAATCCTAGAATTCTGGGAAGCCGAAGTGGGTGGATTGCTTGAGCTCAGGAGTTCGAGACCACCCTGAGCAAAAGCGAGACCCTGTCTCTACTAAAAAACAGAAAAACTAGCTGGACATTGTGGCAGGCACCTGTAGTCCCAGCTACTCGGGAGGCTGAAGCAAGAGGACTGAGGTTGCTGTGAACTGTGAAGCCACAGCACTCTACCCAGAGTGACAAAGTGAGACTCATTTTTTTTTTTTGGATTGTAGAAAGTAAATTCAGACTATTTTTTAAAAGTACCTTGTGATGGCTGAAAAAATATCTCTGTTTCCTTTTTCTCCATATCTTCCTTATGTGGCTTATATCCAATAATGAAGTCTTCTTGAAACACATGAAGCAATTGCGTATTTGAGCCACACTACAAACATCAAAAGAAGACTTATTATCTTTGAAATTCCCTGTCTCCCATCCACCACTTCCCTAAAAATTATGCACAAAAAATAAATCTAACAATTTCCATTCTTTGTCTACCAATTAGAAAAAAAGCAACAGAAGAAAAATAATTAAAATTATCTTAGCCAAAGAAAAATTACTTTCAAAAATGCTAAAACCAAATAACAGAACTGGAGAGCCCCAGTGAAAACAAATCAACAGTTTTCTTCTTAAAAATTAAAAAAATAAAACCACTTACAAAGTTAAGTTCAGGATTCATAACTAACTGGGGAGGGCTATCCTGACTATGTAAGACATACTACTACAGAGCTAGTTGTTTTTTTCAATCCCACTTGAATAAAAACAAAACCCAGAAAGGTCCTCAAAATATTCCAAAATCTCTGTCTAGAGGGAATTGGAGAGATCCTGTAACAGCTAGAGGGATATCACCTCTCCAGAGAACTATTTTTACACATAGATAACTAGGATCTCTCTTGAAGGATAGATGAAATACCACTGTTGCCAACTATGCTACCCTGCCATGGTTTTGGACCACACGGAAGTGAGTAAAGACTCTCACAAAGGCCTACTTAGAACCCTAAAGGTGAACTGAAATTCAAGAAAGGCTAAATCCAAACAAAAGCTTATTATGGAAGTGTGTCAAGATAATCAGATGGCTGCCCCACAGATTTCAAGAAAGGGAAACAGTTACGATTATCTTGGCTCTGGATGAATAGCCTATAATCTTAGAGAATAAAGGAAAGTCAGCCTCCTTGTATCATAGAAGAAAATAAAGGACTATAACATTACATTAAGCCACAGCATTTTTATAAAAGTTAGAGTATTTTAAGTCTCTCCAGGTATAAAAAAATCTCTTCACACTGATAGTATAGAAGGTCACTTTCCCTAGGGAAAAGGAACAAATGAAAGAAAAGGGAAGGTAGTGTCTTCATGGATGAACAAATCATACAACACATTGGGAACAAACCTAGAATGAGTTTTAAATGTTATCATTTATAAGCCCTTGTCATTTATCAGTGCATTCAGTTCACAAGCCCTGGTAATAAAGACAGTCACTAAGCAGAAGGGAAGAAAACCTTGAGCAAGTATGAAGTAAAAAGATAGCTGGGTGAGAGTGCTATATTAATATCTCATGGTAAAAAGTGCAAAGGGCGCTGAAGTAAGGGATGAATTTAACATCCAGTCCACTAAAAATTAAGGCATCTATGGAGGAAAGAAGCCAACTCGTTCTTTTCCAGATTGCTATGGAGTTAAAAAAGGAAATCATCAATTGATTTTGAAAAAAGGCATGGTACTTGGGGATAAAAATAGTTATGGTTTTCTTAAGAATAATTAGTAATTTGAGTTTGGCAGCCTCAATTCTGTTACCAAGAACTAATGTGGTAATTTCTTTACATTAGTGGAAATGATTACATTTTCCCAAATCAAATGTGCTGGGCACCATGGCAATTATTATACAACTCTATACTTATTTTTAAAAATAGTTGGCTCTTTCTTCATTTCATTTTTTTAAAAATATTGATAACTTCCTCACCAAACTATTTTTATATTTGGAATCAATATATTAGTTCTGTATCTTAATCCATAAACATAATCCTGAAGAAACATACAGCCTGAGGGCCAAAGTGGGTTTTATAAATGCCTTGTAGAGAGAAGGGTTTCCCTTCTTCCCTAAGTAGTAAATAGGGAGAAGTACTGACTATACAAAGGGCCTGTGACTAAAATGGAAATGTGCACTTTGATCTACTTTCATATGCATTTTAAGAACTCTCATAAAAATAATCAACATGTTTATAAGGCAAACACTCTGAAGCTGAGGCACCCTCTAGTGAGCTGAAATGAGATATAAGAAGAGAAACCACAACCCATGCCTTGATGCAGCCACACTGTATTTTCCCTCAGCATTTCAAGATCAAGGTCATGACTTCCCTAATTGAATCAAATTTCCTTTAAATAGAAAACAAAGCTACTAATATGTACATAGAAATCAACTGGAGAGTATTTCCTAAATCATTAAATTTTCACTATGGGAATCAACAAAAGTCGGCTGTAGTTAGTATAAAACAAGAGAATTATTCTGAGAATGAAATGTATCATAATACATACTAAAAAGATCCTGGCAGAGGACCTCAGTGTCCAAAGTGTTCTGTGGGCTGTGATGCACCTGGTGCTTATAGTGAGTGACCTGCAATCTGGAAGCAGATTCAGAAGACAGGACAGAACACTTGGAGTCACTGTTGACTCGTGGCTTCATTAGAAGAGAAAGTAAACTGTTTTCTTTGGTTGGTTCAACTAAAATCTACCACTGCTGTCCAAAGATGGTTTAGACTCCATTACAAGACAGAAGCACCACACAAGAATTCCATATTCAAGTGGATACAAAAAATTAAAGAAACAGGTTCTGTTAATGATAAGCCATGGTCTGGTAGGCCAGAAAAAAATTAAAAAAGAGAGAGAAAGAGAAAGAAGAAACCTTTGCAGCAAGTCCAAGAAAGTCATTAAGATGGGCTTCATTAGAGCTGAGGCTTTCAAAGTCTACTGTGCATAAGATTCTGCAGACAAGACTTCACACGAACGTGTATAAAATTCAAGTGCATCAAATGTTGTTAGAACAGGATTGTCATGCACAACTTTCTGTCACCAGTTCAATGAAAAACTTAGCAACGATGATGCATTTTCAAGTAATTTAATGTTCTCTGATGAAGCAACATTCCACATTAATGGCAAGGTCAACAGGCATAATTGCCATATTTTGAGAACTGAAAATCCACAAGAGTCCATCAAACATAACACAGATTATCCCAAAGTTAGTATGTGGCGTGCTTTGGGAAAAAATTCATAGGGCCATTCTTCTTTGAAGGGTATGTTGTTAATGGTGATAGCAATTTATAAATGCTATAAAATTACTTTATTCCTCAGCTTAAAAATTAGGACTGATACAGAATACAGCGTTTCAACATGATGCTGCTCCTTGTCACTTTGCTTTGCATGTTAGCTTCTACATGAGAAATTCCCTAACAGACGGATTCAAAGAGGTGGACCATTTTCTTGGCTCCACATTCACCAGATTTATGTTTATTCAACCAAACTTCAATCTTTACAAGATTCGCAAGCTAGGGTAACTGATGTGATTGCTGGTATTAGTGAAAATCATCTTGAAAATGTCTTCCAAGAACTATAGAATCATATTATCCTTTGTATCAGTAATGATGGTGAACATGCTGAAAATTAACACAAACAACAAAAAATGTGTTTCTTCTTTCTAATCCTTTTGTACAAATTCTTTTATTACAAATACTTACAAAGTTATAACTATTTTAAATTGCACATGAACTCTATGGACACCTTGTAGCTTGTCCATTTGATTTACTGTTGAATCTCTATTGTCTGGTATAGTGTTTAAGATGCAGTATGAAGCTGACTGTGTATTTATTAAGTGAGTGAATTCGTACCTTTTTAGATTATGCCTGGCACAGATGAATCACAGCAATGATAATACAGTAGAACCTCCATAGTTGACCACCTCCCTACATTGACCACCTCCCTAAGTTGACCTCATTTTCATAGACCGGACACACACCACATGTACTTAATGGAAGACTGACCTCTATGTGTTGACTACCTCTGTAACTTGCATCTTGACCACTTGAACTGTGATACACAATATTAATTCACCCTCTGTAACTTGACCAGTTGAGTCCACTCTATACCAAGGGGTAGAAGGTATGGCCTTTGCCCATTAGCTGTATTGCTTTTTCTTTAGTGTAAGTTCTTTCTTCATGTTTTATTGTTACCAGGTGTTGTCTTAGGCCTGACATCTTATTCTTTATCATATGTTGTAGAAGACATTTTCAATGTGAAGGACTGGTCTGAATTGCACTACAGTTACTGAAAAATTGTAGAGTTAACTGACCCAGATGGCCCAAAGGAAAGAACTCAGAGCTGACTTTGAAAGAAAAGGTTCATCTTCTACATTTTCTGGAAAGCAGAAGCCAAATAAAGACAGTGGAACATTTTGGTATTAGCAAGACCACAGTTAGCAACATCAAAAAATGTAAAGGTGAGTATTTAGAGAGATATGGTAAGAAAAGCAGAGACCTACTACAGTGGAAAAGGAGGAAAACTTCCCTCTTTAAACTGTGATACTAGATCTCCCAGAAAGTCTTGTGCAGTGAATCCAATGAAGTTCCAGTAAAAGTACATGAAGCAAATGACAAAGTTGATGAAGCAAGTGATGATGATGTAGAAACTGCAGAGACTCCAAAAGAAGAAAGTGTCAGATACCCGATAATGCAGCTGAAGTCATTTGCTATGGAAAAATTCCCAGATATGCTGACTGATATAGCTGGCATTGAGCATGCTTTCTGTACTTAAGCATAACAGACCAAGATTGACTTTTTTTTTCCAGAAAGAAATGAGAAAACAGTAAATGTATTGATTTTTATATGACACTGTATATATGATCTTACTGTCTTGATAATGTATGATTTTGTATGACATGCTGTTATAAAAGTTGCACAAGAAAAAAATACATATAAAAAACTCTAGAATAAAATATATTAGTATCACCAGTTCACAAGCATGTTTTTACTTGGTCAGTTATTGCATCAAGTTCAATAATGCAGCCAGGTCGAGCAGTAGACTGTTGACTCACAATATTAAATACTTCTCCAATAAGTTTCTGTAAATAAAAAATACAAAATGTTAATGATCAACAATTTACGAATCTATCATCAATATGCTACAGCATCTTGGACAGTAAAGGCCCTCTCTAAATATTCACTAATTGACAACGGCACTTAATACATTCAAAGAAATATTTCAACTTCTCATTCTAAGTTAACTAAGCAATTATATTAATAAAAATCTATAGTCTTATATACATAGCATATTGCTCCAAGGTATCTGTTCTTTCCACAGGTCTTCTTCATTTTTGCAACCTTTAAGCAAGACATGGCTAAGGATCTGGCCCAATGCCTAAATGTGTGATTTGCAAATGTGCCATGCCATTTAAAAGTACAACCCTGCTAGATCAAAGGTAAGGGTAACACTTGAGAAGAAGTGGGACTCTGTGTCTTGGGATAAGGATGCTTGAACTAACACATGAATCCTAACTTTGGATCCCACAATCCCCCAAATCTTTCTGTGAAAAAAGCAGTTCCCTTCTCCCATCTTCCAACCAGCCTTCTCTTGCATAAAAACCTCTCAGTAATTTCATGTGAAGACACTACCTCAGAAAGAGATGCCCATTCTCCTGAGCACACCCCCCCACTACCTTTCACTGCCTCCAGGCCAGAAGAAGGGAGTACATGTCCTATGGACATGAGGCCAGAGAAGAAACAACATATGCATTGGAGTTGTAGAAATTTCCCAGTTTTTATGAGGAGGATACAAAGAGTGTTATGGGAATAAATTCTGGGATTATTAAATCAAGAATAAAATATGCAGTTAAAGCAGAGCTAAGTTATTGATATGGATACATTCACCCAAGATTCAGGATTTAACGTATCTGCAGTCACTCAGAAATGATGTTAATGCATTGCTGGGTTTGTCAACTGAAATCTGGACTCAGTTGCGGCCTTTATAGTTGGTGAGGCTAAAATGCTGGAATTTCTCTAGTACACAATAAAGTTTTGCTAGTCAAAGTACAATCAATAGACTAGAAGCAACAGGAAGCTTTCTATAAATGTACTCTCATGCCCTAGAACCCAAGTAATTTTTGGTATTCCCATAACCTATAATAAGTTGATAGGAAACATCAGTAACCCAAAAGAGACAGGAATTGGATGCTGTGGAACTGTTTGGGCCATTCACCACATTTAAAAAGAAAAAAATGTAAACAGTCAAAATGCTGGCAAAAGTGTGAGGGAATGTAGAATTTGGTGGTGGAAGAAGGAAGCTATGATTATGAAATTTAGGTTTTATGACCATCGATAGAAGCAGGAGCTGTAAAAGCTTTCCTTTATGTTGTTTCTTTTTTCCACTTCCCTTGCTATGACAAATTCTGATAATAGCAACAACTACAATTCAAATTCCAAGCAGGATTATGACTGAATGGGCATCATTACACAGTGATACAATGCCTACTGAGAATCTGGGTTTCCCAGTGTTAGAGATAAACGTTTCTTCCTCTAAATAAAGAACAGGAATACACACGAAGGAGCAGAGAGGGGAGACTACTGGCTATACTTTATCTGCATCCTAACCTTGATCCATTCTTGACCCTCACTGCATCTATCACCTAGCTCCCATGCCCTCCTCTGCTTCAGGTGGGATTTAGTCAAAGGGAGGCAGTGGCCAGAAACTGGAGAGAAGGAACAGAGAGAAAGAGCCAAGGCAGGGTATCTGTTCCTGATCTTCCCCACAGTTCTGCAAGTAGCCATTAAAGAGCTGTGGCCCCTCCCTTTGGATGACTCCAGCTCTCACCAGGCTCTAGCATATTGTTACTTTCATCTTTCCCTCCAGGTATAAAGATACATATTAATTTTCTATTGCTGCTAAAACAAATTACCACAAATTTAGTAGGTTAAAACACAAATGTTATTATTTTACACCTATACATCTGTAAGTCTATCCTAAATGCTATTCATATTCCTCTGATCACGGCCCCCTTCCTAGCTTCAAAGCCAGCAATGTCATCCCTCGGACCATTCTTTGAACACTTCTCTCTGCCACAGTCAGGAAAGATTCTCTGCTTTTAAGAACTTGTGACATTAGACTGGGCCCAGACAAATAATCCACGATAATCTCCACATTTCAAGGTTCTTAATTCACTCGCCTCTGCCAAGTCCCTTTTACCATGTGAGGTAACATATTCACAGGTTCTGGGGATTAGTACATGCACATCCTTAAGGGGACCCCATAGTCTGCCTACCTCAAGGTGATAATGGCTTCATCCTATTGCTAGGCACTGAGTAGTCTGCTAGCCCTTATGGGTTAACCATGTGCACACCTCTGTAAACTCTTCTCAGCTAAACGTCTATAAGTGTGTTACCTCTTTCCCACACAGACCTTGATTGATTGACAGACTAAATCAAGGTAGTATTGAGAGTCCCTAACTGAAAAAGTTCAACCCTTAACAAAGTGTGCTGCAAAAATCATTGTGCTGCTTCTCCCCCAGTCTTGCTTCTCAGGGTAAATACCATATTAGAATATGAACAAGCCATTTAAAAAGGAAATACAAGTAACTAATAAAAATCTTACAAAACCATTCAATCTCTGCAGTAATAAGAAATATGCAAACAAAAAAACAGATATCAGTTCAAAATAGTGACAATTTTGATAAAAGAAAGAAAAAGGGATATGGGAAAATCCCATACTCACAGCCTGCTGATGAAGTACAAATTGGTATAATCACATATAGCTTCCCATTGCTTCAATAGGTAATAATACTCTTTAGTATGATGTTAATTAATTTATTCATTTACTTAACAAATACCTATTGAGTGCTTATCAGGTATCAGGCACTAGGGATACAGCACTACCCTCATCTTACAATCAAATGAGGAAAGACAAAGCATACAAATATTATAAATAAGTGCACTAACTGTATGTCAGATGGTGCTAAGGGAATAAATAAAGTAGAAAAGTAGAGAGGAAGTGTTGGGTTGGAGTGGCCAGGGAAGGCCTCCCTGAACTAAAGACCCAAAGGAGGCAAGAACACAAGCCATGTGGATAGTGGGAGAAGAACAAGAGAACAGTAAGTACAAAGACTTTAAGAGGGGAGAGTGTTTGCATATTCAAGGACCAGCAAGGAAGTTAGTATGCCTGGAGCAAAAATTAGCCCGAGGAAAAACAGCACTATATACTCAAGAAGTAGGGAGGGCCTGAGGGTAGGACGGGAAGTAGAACTTGTAGGGTCTAATAAGTTTGGCTTAGAAGAGCAACATGATCTGAATTACGTTTTAAAGGCATCCTTCTAATTGCTATGCTGAAAACAGACTGTAAGAAAGCAGAACCAAATCACAAAGAAAGCAACAGAAGTTTTTTGACAATCTAGCCTCCACTTTCCTATCTAGTCTCAGCTATTTCCAATAGCCACTTACATTGTTATTTATGGCAGTGAATGGTGCTGGGTGAACTGGCTGGCAACCTGCAGAAGACTGAAACTGGACCCACACCTTTCACCATTAACTAATATAGACTCTCACTGGATTAAAGATTTAAACTTAAGACATGAAACTATAAAAATACTAGAGGAGAGTGCAGGAAAAACCCTTGAAGAAATTGGTCTGGGCGAGTATTTTATGAGGAGGACCCCCCAGGCAATTGAAGCAGCTTCAAAAATACA
>CAUYPK010047580.1:0-36684 GCA_963574355.1 Loris lydekkerianus
ATTATCCCAGAGCTCTCTGAGAGAGTGATCTGTTTTTGCCCTCCATTTCTCTTCCTCTTTGAGAGTTTTGAAGCGTTCAAAAACTTTGTCTTCAATGTCAGAAATCCTTTCTTCTGCTTGCTCCATTCTGTTACTAAGGGATTCTGCTGTGTTTCTCAGATCTTTGAGGGATGCAACTTCTTGTCTCAATGTGTCAAAATCTTTGGTCATTTGGTCTTTGAATTTGTTGAATTCTTGATTTATATTTTGGGTTACTGCTTGGAGTTCTAATTCGAACTTATTTGCTATCCAGATTCTGAATTCGATTTCTGACATCTCAGCTATTTGTTTGTGCATGGGATCTAGTGCTATGTCTGCCCCGTTGATCCTTGGGGGAGCTGATCTACTCTGATTATTCATATTGCCAGAGTTTTTCTGTTGATTTTGCCTCATGATTGTTTTTCACCTCTGGCTGTCCTCAGAGTTGGGAAGGTGTCTCTCCAAGAATAGACCCCAGTGGGGTCACTCTATTGTTGCTGGATCTTTGTAGGGTTTGACACTGTGTAGTTCCTCTGGGGCTGCTGTGGTTAGGGAGTTCTGGTTGTGGAAGCAGCTCCAGTGTGTGACACACCCGGATCCAGCAATAGGGCAGGAGGTTGTGCGGACGGGTCTGGTAATGCCTGGCTCCCAGTGACTTTGGGGCAGAGAGCCCAAGGCTCCAGCAGTCTCTGGCCAGGAGAAGGGCTCTGCACAGAGGCAGGGAGGGCTCCAGAGGGCATGAGGCTACCAGAGTCCCTGGCCAGAGGAGTGGGCTAGTGTGGAGGCTGGGAGGACAAAGGAGGGAGGACACAGGGTTGTGCAGCTTCCGCAGTTCCTGGTCAGGGAATGCAGAGGCTGGGTGGGTGTGGGTCCCAGGTCCGGGGTCGCGGCACAGCTCTTATGGAGGTCCGGGCAGCGCCAAGCCCAGGAGTTTGAGGTTTCTATGAGCTGTGATGTTATGGCACTCTACCCAGGGCAACAGCCTGAGGCTCCAGTGTGCCAAAACCGGCTCACTCTGCCCCTAAGGATTAAGGCTGTAAGGCAGCTCATTCCCCGCCTTTAGGCTGCTCAGTCACTAGGTTACTAGGTCCCGCCTGATCCTTGCTCTGGGACCCTGAGGGCGGAGCTTGCGGGGCCAGTTTTCTCACAATGGCTTCCTGCACCCAGCTCAGTGGCTCAGTCTGGGGCCCCAGACAATGCCCAAAGTTCTCTGCACTCCTGCTCAAGCTCTCCCCAAGGCAGTTCAACTGAGTGCCAAGTCCAAAAACACCAAAACAGTTCACAGGTAAGGCCTTTCTGGTTTGCAGTCTCACTGCTGCTTGTATTTACGGTTGCCGGCGGGATTAGGTTGATTGAACACATGCAACCACTTGCCAGTTTTCTACTGTTTTTGTCCTCCTCTTGGGATCCAGAAGTCCCTTGCTGAGTTCCTGTATCCTCAAAGGGATGATTATAGGCAGATCCCACCAGCCAAAGATACCTGGAGTCTTATCTACCCAGACTCACCATGCCCTATTGCAGGGAAGCTTTTACTCGGCTGCCATCTTTAATCCATCCCCAGACAGATCTTAAGAAACACTTCCACGTGAGCTGGTGGACACTCTCGTGGCACTGTGTGTAATAGTGAAAGAGGAAAAATGGCCCTGGATGCCTGCCAGTCCTCTGTGGGTGTCCTCCACACAGAGGGATGGGGAAGAGGAGTTTCCATCTTCATTAGCCAGGTAAGGACCCCACACCAATGGAAGAAGCTTATTTTAAAACACCCCCAAACAAACTGGGCATGGTGGATCACGACTGTAAACCTAGCGCTCTGGGAGGCCGAGGCAGGAGGATCCCTTGGGCTGAGGAGTTTGATACCTGCCTAAACAAGACAGACACGTCTCCAGTAAAAATAGAAAAACTAGTTGGGCATTGTGGCAGGCACCTATAGTCCCAGCTACTTGGGAGGCTGAGGCAGGGGGGTCGCTCAGGAGTTTGAGGTTGTTGTGCGCTAGGCTGAGGCTATGGCACTGTAGCCTGGGCAACAGAGTGAAACTGTGTCTCAAAACAAAACAAAAAAAACCCACTTTGACACAGATAGAGTATTTCACATATGTTCACATACACAGAGACAGTGAGTGAGCTTTGCAGCTTGTTCAGAGCCTAGCTTCTGGGTTTGAGTCCCAACCTTGCCACATACTGACTGGGTGACCTAGGGTAAGGACCAAACCTCTCTGTATCTCAGTTCCTCATCTGTAAAGCGGAGATCTTTTTAGCCTCACAGACTGGTTGTGAGGATTAAGGAAATTGGGATATGGAAAGTGTTTAGAATACTGTTCACATATAATAAGTATTTTTTAGGAAAACATACTTTTTTAAATATATATATTTTTATGGAGATGAGGGTCTCACTATGTTGCCCAGGCTGATCTTTAGCTCTTGGACTCAGACCATCCTCTTGCCTTGGCCTGCCAAGGTACTGGTGAGTCACCATGCCTGCCTATTAGGAACTTTAAAAATAATGTAAATTCACAGAAAAATATTCTTTTTTTTTTTTTGAGACAGAGTCTCACTATGTCACCCTTGGTAGAGTGCTGTGGTGTCACAGCTCCCAGCAACTTCAGACTCTTGGGCTCAAGTGATCCTCTTGCCTCAGCTTCCTGAATAGCAGGCACCCACCACAATGTCCAGCTATTTTTATTTTTATTTATTTATTTTTTTGAGACAGAGTTTCAAGCTGTAACCCTGGGTAGAGTGCTGTGACATCACAGTTCACAGCAAGCGATTGCTTGGGCTCAAGCGATCCTCTTGCCTCAGTTTTTTCTATTTTTAGTAGAGAGGGTGATCTCACTTTTTGATCAGGCTGATCTCAAACCCATGAGCTCAAGCAATCCACTTGCATCGGCCTCCCAGAGTGCTAAGATTGTAGGCAGAAGCCACTTTGCCTGGCTGAAAAATATTCTTGAAAAGTCCACACTACAACTATATTAGTTCCCTATTGCTGCTATAATGCACCACCACAAACTTAGTGGCTTACAACAATACAAATGTATCAATGGTTCTATAAGTCAGAAGTCTAAAGTGAGTCTCAGGGCCTAAGTCAAGGTGTGGGCAGGGCTGCCTCCTTCTAGGGCAGTATTTTCAGCCCATCTGCCTTGGCACACTTCTGTGCCATGAGAGGGTTTTAGGTGTGCTACAAAAATTTTTAAAGATCATTAATGAAATTATTTTCAAAAGAAGTTCAAAACATAGTAAGTATATTCTTTTTTTTAAGTGTTGTTTGTTTGTTTTGATATAAAGTCTCACTCTGTTACCCTGGGCAGAATGCTATGAAGTCTTAACTTACAGTAACCTTAAACTTCTAGGTTGGACCAATCCTCTTGTCTCAGCCTCCCAAGTAGCTGAGACAACAGACAGCCGCCACAAATGCCCCACTATTTTTAGAGACGAGATCTCACTCTTGCTCAGGCTGGTCTGGAACTCCCGAGCTCAGTTGATCCACCTGCCTTGGCCTCCCAGAGTTGCTAGCTTTACAGGCGTGAGCCCCCATGCCGGCCTTTTTTACTCTTATTTTATTTATATATATATTTTTTGAAACAGAGTCTCACTTTGTCACCCTCAGTAGAATGCCCTGGCATCAGAGCTCACAGCAACCTCCAACTCTTGGACACAAGTGATTCTCTTGCTTCAGCCTACCAAGTATCTGGGACTACAGGCACCCGCCACAATGCCTGGCTATTTGTTTAGAGACAGGGTCTCACTATTGCTCAGGTTGGCCTCAAACTCCTGAGCTCCAGCAATCCACCTGCCTCAGTCTCCCATAGTGCTAGGATTATAGCTGTGAGCCACTGCGTCAGCATTTTTTATTGTTTGGTTTTTTTTTTTTTTTTTTGAGCAACGTAATTTAAGTGTGCCACAGAAGTTTAACTATAGGTTCAAGTGTGCCGTGAGATAAAAAGGGTTGAAAAACACTGTGCTAGGGGGAATTCCTCACCCATCAGCTCCTGCAGCTTCTGTGTCCCTCAGCCTGTAGCCCCTTCAAAGCCAGCAGAGTGGCAGAGTCTCTGTAACCCTGACACTTGCTCTTCTGCCCTCATCTTCCACATCTAGGGATCCTTGTGATTACACTGGGCTAATCCAAATAATCCAGCATAATCTCCATATTTTCAAGTTCAAAGAGTTGGGAAGATAGAGGTGAGCACCATATATACTGCCCTTGCCTCAGTAGGAGTCTGGGGGGTGCAGGTAGTCACTCCCCACACAATTCAGTGACATGTCCGGAGGGGACAAGTCCTCAGGCAAATAGGGAGGGGCTTTGTCTATGTGGTGTGTCTCCTTCCCAGGGAGAATGTTTGTGTATTTCCTCTAGGTGACTCTGGGTCACAGTGTCGCTGATCTTCCTGTCTGCTTGCTGTGGGATTTTAGGCTAATGACCTAATCTCTCTGGTCTCTTTACCAGTGGAGTCATTGGAGTGCTAGCCCCTTCCTGGTAGTGCTCAAGGGGACACCATTAGCTCCCAGGTGCATGCAGATCCCACCTCAGGCAGAATGTATGGGGAGATTCCCAGGCTCAGGCTCTGCAGGAGGCTATTGCAGCCCCAGCTGGACCGGAGGCCCAGGGCTGAAAGTGCTTCTGCCTGGAGCCCAGATGGTCTCTGGACCTGGGATGGGGCCTTTCCGGAAGGAATGCAGCTGCCCCTCCTTCCAGCTGGCCAGGCAGGAGTGTGGGGGTGTGGCTGGGACTGGAAGGAACCTGAGCCTGAGCCTGTGGCCTGGGGCCTGGGCTGGGCTGTGACAGACCCCAGGCTATCGCTGCTCAGCTGAGGCCCAGGAGGGCCTGGCACAGAGCAGGGATGAACCAAAGACCTGGTTCCCGGTATGAACCAGCTTCCACAACTCTGGTTGTGTGACTCAGTTTTCTCATGTGTGCAATGGGTTTGGAATTGCCTCATTCCGGAAAAGCGGTAAGGACCGAACATGTATCATGTACATGGGTGGGTGGGGATTCGAGGGGTGTTGGGGCCCAGTAGGTCTCATTCAGAAATAGCTCTCCTCCCTCATCCTCTCTAGCTCCCAGGGAGCTGGCCCCAGATGTCACGGACACCTGCAAATGCCCCTTCATGTCTCAGGCTCAGAGAATGAAACAAGGAAACAATTGAAACAAACAAACAACCATTTACTTGCTGGAGAACTAATATGTTGACACGTTCAACAATCAAAATACATCAAAGGGTATGTAGTGACAAGTTCCCTTCCCACCCCATCCTCCAGCCCATTTCTTTTTTTTATTTTTTGAGGCAGTCTCACTCTGTTGTCTAGGCTAGAGTATAGTGGTGTCAGCCAACTCAAATGATCCTCCTGCCTCAGCTCCCTGAGTAGCTGGGGATACAGACACCTGCCACTATGCCTGGCTAATTTTTCTGTTTTTACTACAGGGGAAGTCTCACTCTTGTTCAGGCTGGTGTCGAACTCCTGAGCTCAAGGGATCCTCCTGCCTCGGCCTCCCAGAGCACTAGGATTGTAGCCCTGCACCACTGCTCTGAGTGAAAATAGGTTTGTATCCTTTCACCCCATTAATGTACCCGGTAAATTGCAGCACTCTCTTCTTGGAAAATGGCGCGCATCAGCACGTGGAGAGCTTCCTTGTACTGTGGTGTGGGGGATCCATTGTTATTAAGCTGGACTGTAGACGGAGGGTACTTTTGTTTTATTGTTTTTTGTTTTTTTTTTTAAGCAAGGGAATAGTTTCCTGGAAGCGTCCTTGCTCGAGTCTAGAATTGGGAGACCTAGGTTTGAGTCTGGACTCTGCTACTTACCCCTGGGTGACTTTGCTCATGCTGCTTCTCCTCCCGTGGCTCAGTTTTCTCATCCGTAAGATGGATGTAAGTTGGATGTCCTATCCATCCATGAAATTATGTTGCCAACTGGCAACTTGTGGGCTGTACCTAAACAGGAATGTGTTTTGCTCACAAAACTTTTCCAAAATCTGGAGATTGCACATTAAAATGCAGATTTCAGGCTTCAACAGCTGGCAAGAGCCAAGTGGCAACTCCCCTTTGGAAGGGACCAGATGCTCTCTCTGGCCTTAGGCCCTGCCACTCCTTATTGCCCACTTCCCGGGTCTTTCTCCAGGAGGGTCCCTGACACTGGGCTTAGACACGTGCAAACACGGTGGGGGCATTGTGACCTCCCCAAGGACAGGGGCCCAGCGCTCAGCACAGGCCCAGCTTTACCCTCTTGCTGGGTACTTGGGGTGTCTGGGACTCAGTAGCCAGAGCCATGGACCGCCCAGGTCTGGAGATCCAGCCCCTGAGCAAGAGGCTCCAGAGTGTCTCCTCCAGCAGAAGGGAAGCTGAATGCCGGCACCATGTCCGGGAAGGGCTCTGGGCTTCAAGCCAGGCAGCTTCATCTAGGAAGGTGGCAGCTGAGGCTTCTTCGCTAGGCTGGAGCCGGAAGCTGGGCAACAAGCACCTGGAGTTCCCATCTCCTGGTCCCCAGGATGTGGATTCCTGTGCACAACCCCCACGCCTTCCTCTTCCCCACCTACCTTTGGCAGCCACATCCTGCCTTGGAGGGGTAGGCCAGGACTGAAGGGGAGACAGGGACATGGGTGAAGTCCCAGGAGGACTTTAGGGACATTCTCCAGGGTAGCGGAAATCTCTTCTCACTTCTCGGATGCCTTGGAGCACAGTATGAAAACCATCGATGGAGCCCATTTCATGGATGGGAAAACAGAGGCCTAGAGTAGGGAAGAACAGGAGAGTCAGACCCTTACAGCCCTTGTAGTCACCCCCTAGTCTCCTACAAAGACTGGTATGTAGAAATGTTGCTTGAGGCGCCCCCAGCCTACCTCCCTGGGAGGGCTGCCCTGGCAACTCAGCCCCCCCTTCTTGTCTGTCCAGAAGCCCAGGGAGATGTTGGGGCTCCCCACTTCTCCAAGACTCACCTTGCCTCATGTGCCAAATGCCTGCCTTGCAGGGTGCGTTTGAGGCACAAAGGAGATGATCACGCAAATAGCAAGAAGAGCCAAGGCGGCCTCCACTTCGGCAGCCACCTACTTTCTAAGCACACGCCTTGACTTGGACTGTCTTGTTCTTTACTGTGTTGAAAGTTCATCCCATTAAAGTATATGATTCAACGGTTTTTAGTGTATTTACAGAGTCGTATAACCATCACCACAATCTCATTGTAGAACATTTTTATCATTCCAAAAAGAAACCCAGCACGCAGCAGCGGTCACTCCCGCTCCCCTCGCCTCCAGCCCCCCAAAGCCCTGATCTGCTGTCTCTAGGGACATGCTTGTTCTGGACATTTCATATAAATGGAATCATACGGTATGTGGCCTTATGTGATCAGCTTCCTCCACTTAGCATGGTGTTGTCTTACGTACCAGCCCTTCACTCCTTTTTATGGTTGAGTAATATTCCACTGAATGGACAGAGCACACTTTGTCCACTCGTAGCTGACAGTTTTGGGATGTTTCCATCTTTTGACTACTAAGAATAATACCGCTGTGAGCATTCGTGTACAAGTCTCTGTGCGGACGTATGTTTTCATTTCTCCTTTGTATCTATCTAGGAGGGGAATTGCTGGATCGTATGGCAACTCTATGTTTCACATTTTGAGGAACTGCCAAACTGCTTCCCAAAGCGGCTGAATCACTTCGTGCTCCCACCAGCAACGTACGAGGACTCTAATTTCTCCACATCCTCACCAACGCTGGCTCCTGTCGCTCTGGATATAGCTGCCCTAGCGGGTGGGAGGTGGCGTCTCCTCGTGGTTTTGATTTGCATCGCCTGAATCACCGCCAATCATGTTGAACCACCTTTTCAAGTGCCTATTAGCCATTCATGTATGCTTTTTTGGAGAAATGTCTGTTCAAATGATAGCCTCTCATTTAATCCTCACCCCCAGACCATGAGATTAGAACTGTCATCAGCAACACCTATGGTGAGGAAACTGAGGCCCAGAGGAGCTCACGGGAGGCAGCAGAACCAGGACTGGGGACACCACAACACTCTCCTCTGGGGAGGAGAGTCTGCGGGCATTATAAAGTCATGGGGGTGGAGGGTGTGGATGATGGGGGGACAAGAAGGTTTAAGGACCCCCCCCAGCACTGTGAGCTGGAAGAACTGAGTCTTGAGTCCTATTCCTGTATGCCACTGTCTCACTCCGTGACCTTGTAGAAGACATTTCCTATGCTGGGCCTCAGTTTCCCCATCTAATAATGCCTTTATCCTGCTGCTTGTATTCTGCAAGTGAATGTGATGAAGCCAGGACTGGGTCCTGGGTGGTTCCAGGTCTGTGTGTCACCCACCCTCCAGCCACTGGCCTTTCAGGGCTGGCTGTGGGCAGGGGCCTCTGCTGGGGGTCTTGGGCCAGCTTGGACTCTTGGGCCCCAAATACTGGGAGCTTCCAGGACCACAGAGAAGGCCTTTTTCGGGCTGGTAGTAGACAGCAAGCAGGCTGCCAGTCTGTGGGAAGCAGCACAGTTGTCCCTGTGGGAGCCTCCTTCATGGTGTCCACCTGCTGCTTTCACCTGGTGCCAGAGTGGGGACAGGGCATGGAGCTAAAAAGAGAGCTGAGTGTCTTTCCTCCAAGTGAAAGATGAGCAGATGGACTCATTTGCTCATTCATTCATTCCCTCACTCATTCATTCATTAACTGGCTGTACATCCAGCTCCCAGCACTGGGCTTCCATGGCCCCCAGGCTTTCCTGGTGGAAGCACTGACCACCGTGCGGCCACTCCTCAGGAAACTTGCTGGAGAGTGGACACCAGGAGCCTGGTACCTGGCTGAGAGCCAAACACACCCAGCCCTGCCCCCACAATGTAAGAGAGACAGTGTGACAACAGCAGCACCTACAGCAGCTGCCTAGTGTCTGCTAGGGGCCAGGCACGGTCCTGAGCCCCTTAATAAATTAAGTCATTTAGTCCACTGTGTAACACTTGTGGTAAAGCTATTACTACCCACTTCAGTAGCCTGGGAAGGCTCAGAGAGGAGCAGGGCCTGGATCTGGGTTATCACAGTGGGTTAGCTGCAGAGCTGCCCCCAGCTCTGGGTCCTCCCCCACACTGTGTGCCCTCCTTCCCTCTGTTCTCCAGCCCACCCTTTAGAGTTTAGACCTGGGCCCCCAGCCCCTAGCCTGCCTCCTTCTAACATTTGACCAGTATTTGAGAACATGAGTCTGGTGTGCTGAAGAGGAACTTGCAGCGGCCAGGGGATCTGTGTTCAAGTCCTCACTCTGCTGCGTGACTTGGGTAAGACCCTGACCTCTCTGGTTTCAGCTCTTTACTGGTTAGCAAGAGGGCTAGACTGAGTGCTTCCTTTTTTTTTTTTTTTTTTGAGAAAGAGTCTCACTCTGTCACCCTAGATAGAGGGCCATGACATCACAGCTCACAGCAACCTCCAACTCTTGAACTCAAGAGATTCTCTTGCCTCAGCCTCCCAAGTAGCTAGGCCTACAGGTGCCCGCCACAACGCCCAGATATTGTTTGGTTGTAGTTGTCATTGTTGTTTGGCAGGCCTGGGCTGGATTTGAACCTGCCAGCTCTGGTGTATGTGGCTGGCACCTTAGCTGCTTGAGCTATAGGCACCAAGCCCAGTTTTTCTATTTTTAGTAGAGAGGGTCTTGCTCTTGCTCAGGCTGGTTTTGAACTCCTGAGTTCAAGCAATCCACCTGCCTCGGCTTCCCAGAGTGCTAGGATTACAGGCATGAGCTACTGCCCCTGGCCTTGGACTGAGTGCTTTTGAAGGGCCTTCAGGTCTGCAAGGGGTTGAGAGGCAGAGACTGTGTCTTAGGGTAGCACTGGGAGTGCAGGGTGAGGGGGTTCCCCTAGGGCAGGTACGGGTGGTACCAGACTTGGGAGGGGCATTTTCCAGGGTGCCCTGGAGTGGCAGCCTCCTCCCCACCAGCTCTGGCCCGGTTTATCACTGCCTGTCATGGGCAACTCTTCCGAGCCGCTCCTCGGGTTTCAGGCTGGAGTCTGAGATAGTAGGGATCGTGGGAGACCTGGGGGGCACGTGGGTGGCCCTCCTCTCACAGGACTCCTACCCTATTTGCTCTGGGTTATCTCTGCCCTGAGACCGGTTGGGAAAGTGAGAAGCTACGTTATCGCCCCCACTTCCCTCCGGAGATAGGGCTGCCTCAAAGCCCTCTTGTTCTGCCCTCTGGCCCCTCTGCACAGTGCGCCGGGGAAGTGGGGGATATTGCCTGTAGCACCAAGGTGCCAGTGCCTGCTGGAAGCAGCAAGAGAGCACGAATGAGCCAGAGACTCAGGGCTGCAGGGTTTTTAAGCCACCATTCACTCACTCACCACACTGAGCATCGCTAGGGCCCAGATGGGGAGGACTTCTCACACCCCCACCCAGGGGCCTGGGTGCTGACTACTCAGGTGATGGGCATCCCGCTGGGACTGGCTCATGAGGAAGTCTAAGGGCTCTGGCGGTCCAAGCAGCCTGAGGGGCATGTGGAAGCCTGGGGCCGAGACTAGTTACCAACTGGTATGAGTGTATTTCAGGAATTTAATAGCAAATCCTGAAATGACTTCCCAGTGACTCCCCACCAACTTGCCATGGTGGGGGACCTGGGGACAGACACCTGCCTACAAATGTGCTACCCATGTGGCTATTGGAACCTCATTCACCTCCCTGGGCCTTGGGTGTGAGAGTGGCTCATTCTTCACAGACTATTGTGCAGAGGAAGCAAGGCCCTCTGTGTAAATTGTCACCCGCTGTGCTTGGTGCAAATTAGAGTGAACCTGAGGAAAATGCTGCTATTTGACCATTTTTCAAGCATGTTATGTGCTCAGGTTAAAGGAAGTGCTAATGAATGTTGGTATTCAGGTGTCCTGGCCTGGTTTAGGCCCTGGGGACACAGCAGGGATCAAGACTGGCCTCACCCTGCACTTGGGGAGCCTAAGTCCACCAGGTAATCATGGGCATGAGGGGGCTGGTGGCGTGAAGGAAGTCATGGTAGACAGAATAATGACCCCCAAAGATGTCACTGAAACTGAATATGTCATCTTACACGACAAAGGGATTTTGCAGATATGATTAAGTTAGAGCTCTTGAGATGGGAAGGCTACCCTGGGTCATTAGAGGGGAAAACTGAACTGCATGCTTCAAAATGGTTAAAAAGGGCCAATGTTATATTATATACATTTTACCATAATTTAAAAAGTAATTTTATAATGTAATAAACCCAAATCCATTGAATTATATACGTTATATAGATAAATTGTATGATGTGAGTTGTATCTTAATAAACCTGTTTTTAAAAATCCAAATTTAAGGACTTTCAATGAAATACCCAACCGGCACTCTTTGAAAGTGTCAAGATCAGGGAAGATTAAGGAGCCATCACACGCGGGAAGGGACTAAGGAGACTCGATGACCAAATGCCATGTGGATTCCTGACTGAGCCTGGAACAGGAAGAGGACAACCATGGAAAAGCTGGTGATGTCTGAATAAAGTCTGTAATTTACAGGATTATATCAGCATTAACTTCTTCATTTTGAAAAATCTACCATGGTTATGTAAGATGTCAACATTCAGGGAAGTTGGGTGACAGGTAGATAGGAACCTTCTCAACTGTCTTCACAACTATTCTATACATTTAAAACAATTTCAAGGTGAAAAATTAATCTCTTCTCGGCCTTTTGTCTAAGATCGAGTGTCAAAATGAAAAGTTAAAAAAAATAGAAGGGGGGGGAAGAGAGTCAGAGAGGAGAGGTCAGGTGAGAGAGATTTCATGAAGCTGTGCTGCTAGCGTTAGCTTTGAAGAATGAGGAAGAGGCCACAAGTCAAGGAATTCTGGCGGCCTTTAGGAGCTAGTCAAGGCAGGGAAGCTGTAGTCCCCTAGAGCCTGCAAAAGGAAAGTAGCCCTGCAGACACATGGACCTCCAAACTGTAAGATAAAAAGATGTGTGTTGTTTTAAGCCACCAAGTTCATGTTCATTTGTTACAGTGGCAATAAGCAACTGATACCAAAAGGATGAAGGTAACACTAATGATGGCAGCCACAGTGATGTATGCTTTGAGTGCTTAGAAAGGGCTCAGCTGTGTCCTTTAAGCATGTCTTCTTCTTCTTTTTTTTTTTTTTTTTTTTTTTTTCCTGAGACAGAGTCTTACTCTGTTGCCCAGGCTAGAGTGCCATGGCCTCATAGCTCACAGCAACCTCAAATTCCTGAGTTCAAGTGATCTTCCTGCCTCAGCCTCCCAAGTAGGTGGGATTACAGGCACTTGCCAGATGCCTGGCTAATTTTTTCTATTTTTCAGTAGTAATAGGTATCACTCTTGCTTAGGCTGGTCTCGAACTTCTGAGCTCAAGGGATCCTCCCGCCTTGACCTGCCAGAGTGCTAGAGTTACAGGTATGAGTGTCTGGCCTTTAAGCACTTCTTGTACATTAAATCAGTTAGGATAATTATTATTTCTATTTTACAGACAAGGAAACAAAAGCACGGGGAGGTAAAGTAACTTGTCTAAAGCCACACGACTGTATGAACAGAATGGAATTATCACCCAAGCAGGTGGCAGCTGAGTCTGTGTGCAACCACTGCGCTCCACTGCCTGGCTTCATCTTGTGTGTGCATTCTGACCCCACCTGCTTAGTGTTAGGCCCTTTGTGGGAAGGATTTGGTTTGATTTCATGACCATCCTACAGGGTAGAAGTTCTTGCCATTCTCCATTTTACAGGTAAGGCAATGAGGCCTAGTGAAGTGGAGGCCCTGGCTCTGGGTCACAGGACGGGGTGTGTTCCCAGTGATACTACCTCACTGCTGTGGCCAGAGTCCAGGACTCAGTGTTCCCTGTGGGGTGTTTTTCCTCTGCAGCCCCTTGGACCTCCCTCCTACCCCTGTCTCCACAGTTGCCCAGGTTCCCTGATTGGGAATGGTGTCCCTATCAGATGTCCCTCCCCATGCCAGGGCCTGAGGGGCCTCCCACCCCATTGTTTAGGCCAGGAAACCATATCCTCCCTCCTTGGCCAGGGGAGGCAGTCTCTGGGGGAAGGTCCCTTCTAGAGAGGCAAGTGCCCAGGCCGCAGGCCGTGGCTAGTCCCAGGACAGGCACATGCTGGCCCTTTAAGGGCGAGGAGCTGGGTGGTGGCTGTTCTGAACCCAAGAATCACTAGTCCCTTCTTATCAGACACCTTTTGAGGGGGTGAACCCAGGTTCAAGGACAGCTGGGATGGCAGCTGGGTAGGCGGGTCTTGTTTAAGGCATGTTCTCCTCTGGGTTCA
This sequence comes from Loris lydekkerianus, assembly GCA_963574355.1. NCBI lineage: Eukaryota > Metazoa > Chordata > Mammalia > Primates > Lorisidae > Loris > Loris lydekkerianus. The sequence goes on from CAUYPK010047580.1 coordinate 13,240, forward strand.
GTTTTCTCAGCTGTATAATGGGAGAGTGGGGCTGGCGATCTCTAGGCCCCTGGCATGCTGTGAGCTGTGACCCTGTGGGTGGTCCTCTCCTGTTCATCCATAGTAACAGAGTGAACACTGACTAGGGTGTCCACCCAGGCTATCCCCCAGTGTGGAGGCAGGGGCAGGAGGGAGATCCAAAGGGCTGCAGAGGAAAAACACCCTCTCATAGTGACCTGAAAGGAAGGACTCCATTGCTGTCTGTTCACGAGGTAAGGAAATCAAGGCACCGTGGTTCCAGAGCACCTGAGGCCACATGGCGGTGAGAGTGATGGTGGGGGCTGTGCCCAGGATTGGAATTCCCAAGGGTCCCCTTGGTAGGGACACCGGCTGCCCCACTGTCTTGCAGGCACTGCTCATTCTTCCTTCCTCTCCTCATCACACAGACGAGGATCAGGAGGTGGCTGAGGTGTCCCGTGGGGGCTGTGGGAACTCAAGAATGTGCATGTCACTGGTACTCCAGTCTCTCCTACCAAGCCAGGCCTCATATCGCCTCTGGGCTGGACCAGGGCTCAGGAGCCATCTACAAACTCTCCCCTGGGTCAGGGAGGGCTCCCTGGAGGCTATGGCATGTCAGCTGTCAGTGGAGCAAGAGTAAGCATTAGGCAGGTAAAGGAATGGCCAGGCCGGGGAGGGGGGTATTCTGGGCAGAGGTGGACACCCATCGAAGAAATAGGAAATCTCCAACTTGACTTCTGAGTGTTCCCAGGTCCGTGTTCTCAGTGCTGCTTCCTGGGCCTCTGCTGCCCCGGGGACCCTCCGAGATGCCCCTGGCCTGAGCAGGGCAGTCTATCTACCCAAAGGCCCTCTGTGTCCCAGTGACTTTTCTGCTAGATTGTCAGCCAGTGTGATAAGAGCCTGGACTCAGGAGCCCAGCTGCCCTGTTCAGTCCTGCCTTTGCCACCTCAGTGGAGTGACTTTACCTTGTTACTTGTCTCAGAAATACACTCACTAATGCTCCTCCAGCTCTGTTGTGAAAAGCCCATGGACTAAATAAGTGACTCAGGAAGGAAGACCACGGGGCTGAGTGCTGTGCGCCAGACAAGGTGGCCGGGTGGGGTCTGGGCAGAGGGGGTGCCATGGTTGAGCACCAGTCCTCAGGGGCCTTCTGGGAATCAGGCCCAGTCTAGCAGTCTGCATAATGTTCTGGAGAAACAAAATTCCAGACTCGTATGAATCTGCCCTGCCAATTTTTTTTTTTTTTGAGACAGAGTCTCAGTATGTCACCCTCGGGAGAGTGCTGTGGCGTCACAGCTCACAGCAACCTCCAACTCTTAGGCTTAAGTGATTCTCTTGCCTTAGCCTCCCAAGTAGCTGGGACTACAGGCGCCCACCACAAGGCCCAGCTAAGGTCACTGTGCTACGGGCACCAAGCCAAAATCTCCCAATTTTTAAGGCAAGGCAAAATGTTAGAAAACAGCTTTGGACCATGGAAAACCAAGACCCTGTCCTCAGAAATGCCAAATGTCACCCTCTGCCTGCTGACTTCTGCCCAGGTGACATGCAAATCAGTTGATATGCAAATCTGGCAATATGCAAATAAGCACCACAAACTACATATAAGCAAATGCCCAGGTGGGTGAGAATGCACCTTCCTTTCATCCTGTCTGTCCTTCCTTCATGCCTTCAGGCTGGCAGAAATGCCTCAAGGGCAGGGGGTCTTGTCTGTTCCCTGTAGTACCTCTGGGGCCTAAACCTGTGCCTGGCACACCTTTTCTGTTAAATGGAATGGATGAATGGATGAATGCTGAGAGGGAAGATGATAATGGAGGTAGATGAGGTGCAGAAGGATCATGGACATTGCTGACTGGCTAAGTGGCCATGGGCAGTTAAGGTCACCTCCATGGCCTGTATTGGCTCATCTGCTGAGTGGGCAATGCTCAAGTCCCTTGGAAAGTCATTGGACTACCATACAGGGGCTCACTGACCCAATAATTCCATTCCAGCCAAGGAGCAATCCCTATATATGGAAAAAGGAAAGCTTTCTGTATAATGATATTGATCAAAACAGATTATTTATAACTTTGAAAAACTGGAAATAACTGAGATGTCCAACAATAAGGAAATGGCTAAATAAATCATGGAACTTCCACTTGACAAAATGTCAGGCAGCCAATAAAAATGAGGATCAGAGAAGAGGAAAAAGAAACGAGGTTACAGAGAGAAAAACCAGGAAAGTGCCCGTGATATAATGGCCAGTAGGAAAGGCAGGATACTACCGTTTTGTTTTTTGCTTTTAATATGCTGTATGATCTCAGCTGTGCTTTAAAAAAAGTCCTCAAACAAAAAACTATGGAAGGAAATACATCAAACCTTAACAATGATTGTCTCTGGGTGGTGAGGCTGTGGGTGGTAGTTTTTCTTCCTTATTTTGACTTTTCTCCATTTTTCGGATTTTCGTAAGTGAACATGTATTGTTGCTTTTATGGAAAAGACATTAAAAGTTAAAAACCGGAATTCAGGGTGGGGGTGGAGGTCAGTAATTAGATCTGCCCAGGTGCATGAATTTTGGAGGGGGAACTGGTGTCAGGGTAGGTTCTGGGCTTGGAGATGGCAGCCAAGTGCCAAACGAGGGCTGCCTCTGTGATCCTGCGCACATTTTCTTGGATGCCTCGGTGGCTCATCTTGTCAGATGGGGGCCTGCTCACCTATATATATGTATTTTTTCCTTTTATTGAGACAATGTCTCTGTCACCCAGGCTGGAGCGCAGTGGCTGGCTCATATAGCTCACCGCAGTCTTGATCTCCTGGATTCCAGCAGTCCTCCTTCCTCAGCCTCCCAAGTACCTAGGAGTGCAGGTGCCCACCATGCCCAGCTAAGTTTTCTGTTTTTTGCAGGGAAAGGGTCTTGCTATGTTGCTCAGGCTGGTCTTGAACTCCTGACCTCAAATGAACATCTCGCCTTGGCCTCCCAACCCAATTTATTAGGATTACAGATGTGAGCCACTGAGCCCAGCCATGTTCACCAATTTGACAGGGCTACTGAAAGATCAGAATGAGAAGATGACTTACGAAGTATCCTTATCATTACAAGGCATCCTATCCCAGTTCCTGGGAAAAGCAATTCTGCCTTCAGACTCCCCAGAAAGATGCTCTTACCAGGGAGTCCCTGGGAGTATTTTTGGCTCTGTAGGTACAGATGTTCCTGGCTCATTTTGGAAAGTAGAGCTGGGATGATTTCTAGAAACTCTTCAGAGTTCTGGGTCTGGCTCTTCTCACATTGCTGTGTGACCTTGCGCAAGTCGCTCATCCTTTCTGGACTTCAGTTTCACCTATGCAACAGGCTCTGGACACAGAGATTACTATGATTCTTCTCTGTCTAAATGAGGCCATTTCCCTCAGGCCCTGAGGGTCAGGGACTCAGGAGTCTCAATACCATTTCCAACATACACATTTCTTTAAGGAGTTTGAGGTGCTGTGAAGTGTGTATGTTGTACGGGCGTGGAGCAAGTGTTTCCCAAGGGATCTCTAGGAGCTCAGTTAACCAAGATGGGACTGTCCTCAGGCCATCTGGCTCAAGTTCACATTTGTGACTTGTGCTTTGAGGACACTTAAACTCTTCTAGCTGCTGCTTTCACAAGTGAGGAGAAGCTGAGAGCTTCCCAAGGTCACACTGCAGATTGGGTAGAACCAGACCTGCTCCAGACTCCTGAATTTTGGGAATGGGCTCTTTGTGCGTGAAGGTGAATGGGTTTATCTATCACAGCCATCCCTATCTTTCGAGCTCACCAAATGTCTTGTCTCTACCTGTCCATCAATTCATCCACTAAGATCCTTCTTGATGCCATGCCTTATGCTAGGCCTTAGGGTAGAGATGGACAAGACTCATTTTCTGCTCATAACCCAGGGGCTTCTAGGAGAAAGTGACAGCTGGGAGTTGGACAGATGGAGGAGAATGGAACAGGCGTTCCAGGCCTGGGGAATGTCTGATGCATTTGGGGAACCCCCATGGTTTCTGGGAAGGCTGGGGAAGAGAAAGAGGAGGAGGTTTCAAAGGTCTGACACTATGGGGCCAATGGGTGGGTGAGGGGAGAGGGGCAGCTGCTGGGTCCACTGCTACCTCCAGAGGTTTCAAGGAGGGGAGCTGAGGGAGGGGAGATGCAATCAAGGAAGGGGTGTAGTCCCTGCCTTCCTGGGTCACAGCTGCAAGAGGAAGTGAGTGCTGGGGGCTGGGACTGAGCAGGACTGAGGTCACAAGGTGGGGGAGGGTGGCTGGGCAGTACTCCAGGCAGTCCTTCAGGGGCAGGGGACCCAGCACCGGTTCTTCTGCCCACATCTCCTGCTATGCCTCCTCACTCCTGATCCCACTGGTCTTGCAGCCACTTCTCCAACATGGGAAATGCGCCCCACCACAGGGCCTTTGTGCATGCTGCCCCCTCTGCCTGAATGGCTCTCTAACCATTTCCTTCTCAGACGTCACCTCCCAGGCCCTCTGACCATTGCCCCAACCACACCCATTATTCTCCATCCCCCATCACCACCTGCCTATTTGCGGACCTGTTCATTGTCTGCTCCCTCTTAGGACATGAGCTTGGTCTGTCTTATTCATGGCTGACTCTCTGGCACACAGTGGGCCCTCAACACTATGGCACTGAGCACTCACTATGTGCCAGGCCCCACTCTGTGGGCAATAACTCATTTAACTCTGAAATCAACCCCATGGGCAGGGGGTTAGGGCCTGAAGCTTAATCAATCTTGGTATCTTCTTTAAAGGATGATATAGATTGGGCACCTTGCAAGGAGCATTTGGGTGAGGGGTGCTCTCCCTGCCTCTGGGGTGGAGGATTATACCCATGTTAAATGTGAGGAAACTGAGGCAGAAAGGTTAAGTAACTTGCCCCCTTGGCTTGCAAGTTGCAGCCCTGGAATTTGAACCCAGGAGATTTGTGTTCAAAGACTAAGAAAAGATTCAGTGCTATGAAGCTTTTACTCAATATTTGTGAGTGCCTGAGTGACTGGTTGGCCTTTGGCAATGGTTTACCTTTTCCAGGCCTCAATTTCCTCAACTGAAGCAGCTTGAGAGGGCTCCCCAGTGTGGCCATGCTGACAGCTAGGAGCCCTCAGAATGGGCTTATCCACTCATGGATTAACGGGTTCATGGGTTATCACGGGAGGGGAACTGGTGGCTTTACGAGAAGAGGAAGAGAGATGTGCGCTGGCCTGTTAGCACGCTCAGCCACTCGCCATGTGATTCCTGTGCTGACTTGGGACTCTACAGAGTCCCCGCCAGCAAGAAGGCCCCCACCAGATGTGTCTCCTTGATCTTGAGCCTCCCAGCCTTCAGAACTGTAAGAAATAAATTCCTTTTCTTTGTAAATTACTCAGTTTCAGGTGTTCTGTTATAGGCAACAGAAAACACACTAAGCCATAGGGCTTCAGGAAGGCGGAAAGGTTCTGGCATCACTTATTCAATCATTTATTCATTAATTCATTCATCAGACATTTGAAGCCCTTCTGTGTGGCAAGCCCTGCTCTGGGCACTGAGATACTGCAGTAAAAACAAAGTCTCTGCTGGCAAAGAGCTCATGGAATACTGGAAGAAGGCAGACAAGCCACAGTCAGCCCCATGAGGAGGTGGGACAGTCAATGGAGAAAATAAGGCAGGGGTGGGGAGGCCACTGGCAGGTGACTTTTTTTTTTTTTGAGACAGAGTCTCAAGCTGTCACCCTGGGTAGAGGACTTTGGTGTCACAGCTCACAGCACCCTCAAACTCTTGGGCGTAAGTGATTTTCTTGCCTCAGTCTCCCAAGTAGCTGGGACTACAGGTGCCCACCACAACGCCTGGCTATTATTTTGTTGTTGTTGCAGTTGTCATGTTGCTTTAGCTGGCCTGGCAGGTGACATTTGAGCTGAGAACAGAAGGCCAAAGGAAAGAGCTGGCAGACACCTGGGGGAAAAGACATCTCCAGGGCAATGGCTCTGAGGAAGGGGTGTGCTAGTGAATTTGGGGAACAGCTGAGAGGCCCCAGGGGCTGAAGCAGAGCCAGTGGGGTGAGACTGGAGGACCTAAGATCAGAAGGTCATGGAGGAAGGTCATGTGAAGGCCTCTCTGCCTCCATGACCTCCTGATCTGGATGGACAGCCGGGTCCACTCTGTCTCACAATCTGGCTGCTGGGTGGGTGAGCAGACTACAGGGCCGAGGACAGAGGCAGGGAGGCCAGTCAGGAATCTATTGTAGCCGTCCAGGCAGGAGATGATGGTGGCCTAGATTCAGGTGGCAGGAGGTGATACCAGAAGCGTTTGGCTTCTGGGTTATCTTAAACATCTGTCCAGCAGGATTTGCAATGAGATATGATCCTAATTTGCTCCTGCTGTATAACAAAGCAACACCAAATGTAGTAGCTTTGAGCAACAAGAATCATGTTATCATTTCTCATAATTCCTGTGGGTCAGGAATTGGGGAAGAGCTTAGCTGGGTGGGCTGGCCTGGGGTCTTCATGCAGTTGCAGTTGTAGTCAGTGGCTGGAACTGGGACAGTGGGCGCTGGCCAGGCCTCTCTCCCCTCCCTTCCTACTCTCAGGTTCTCTCCGTTGGGTCTTTCTGTACGGGCTGATTGAGCTTTCTCTCAGCACGGCGCTCAGGGCTCCAGAAGTGAATGTGCCAGGAAAACCAAGCAGAGCTACTTTGCTTTTTATGACCCAGCCTCAGAGGCCACAGAGCTGCAGAGGCAGATGTGAGCACATGGTACTCCTGCTCACGGGGAATTCTAGGAAAGGCAGGGCAGTGGTTGCTGGAGGCCAGAGGGAGGGAGAATTGACTAGAAAGTGGCAGAAGGGGACTTTGTGGGGTGATAAAATGTTCTACATTCTGATTGAGGTGACAGCTACATTGGTGAGTTTCATGCGGAAATTACACCTCAGTAAAAGCTGACAAGCGCAACAAAACCTCCCTGGGCTCCTCACACATTCAAAGGCTCTAGGCACTAGGTCACAGCACAGGTGAAACAGACAGGACCCTGCCCTCACTGAGTGGAGAGATGGCCAAGAAAATACTTACACAGGACATGACAGCAGAGACACTAAGATTGCCAAGGGAAAATTAAGCTGCTGAGGAAATGTGAGAGACCAAACCCTGAGGCCTTTGGCAACCCCTGCTGCCCCTCTGAGAACTCTCTTGTTGAGTCTGGGGCCCCCATAGCCTGGAAAGGGGCCAGGCTCTGGGAGGGAGGTCACCTTGGGTACCTGTGCTGCTCCTCATCCTAATAGGGGGAGACCCAAAGATAGACTCTATGCTCCCACCTCAAAAGCAGGGCAAGGGGACAAGCAGTGTCAGGTCCCATGTGTATGTCCTTCTAGTAGTATGCATGTGCCCAGGCCTGGGTACACACATCCTTGACCAGACATAAGTGTATACACCTGGATTCTGGCCCAAGTGCACATTCACACCCCAAATTTGGTATATGTTCTTTTTCGTGCACATTCAACAGCTTCCACATTCTCTGGGTGTATAACCTCTGAGAATAGATGCACACAGGCTGGTGCACACCCACATACACACATGCTTGTGCATACAGTAAGAGCTAATGTTTACAATCCATTTACATATTTTATCTCAAGCTTCCCAACAGCCCTATAAGGCAGGTACTACCATTAGTCCATTTTACAGGTGAAGAAATAGAGGCCTTCAGAGGGAAGACTGATTGTGGGTCAAATGGGATAGGAAACCAGGCCTTCTAGCTCTGGGCTCTAGTGTTTGTGAATCTCCATACAGACCACTAAATTTGGGGACCCCCATTTCCAGGGTCTCCTGTCCATTTGGAGGTCTTATGCCCACATGCACACAGCACCTCACAGCTTACAGAGCCTCCTCCACCTTGTGATGGGAGTTGAGAGGTTGGTTCATTGTGTCCTTTGCACAGCAGAGGAAATCAATGGACAAAGGATGGTTATGGGTCTTGGTCAAGGTCACATAGGGGTTGCTGGCAGAACCAGGACTAGATTCTGCTCCCTGACTGTTGGCCCTTCACTCTAGCCCTGCTCTTGGGGAAAGAGTGTGGCCTCTGGTGACAGTCAGGTGCACCATCAGACTTAGGAATTTTCTGGAGGTTGGTGAGTAAGGGAAGGTGCGCTGGTGTCCATGGGCACTAGGCAGGAGACTTCTCAGGAGGTAGAATGTCCAGCCTGGCCTTGGAGAGGCTGAGAAGGATGGAGGGGGTCTAAGCCTGCCCCTCCAAGGGGCCAGATGTCCTGCTGCCTACTAACTGCTCTTGAGACCAGTCCCTCTGGAGGCCTGAACAGAACAGGTGTGTCTGAGCTCTGCCTGTCTGATGGGGGTGGCCTGTCCCAGCCAGGGGACAGGAACTACTGAGGTTTTTAGAATCTGGACCCCCTGTGGGGGAGAAGGGCTGAAGTTGGGGGCAGAGGATCCCTAGTAGGCTCTGTGCCTCCATCAGGGGGAGACCAGAGCCCCTGGCACCGCTGGGGGTGAGGAATGCTGGCCTAGGAAGTGCTGCCCCCTCCCCTCCCTGCTCTCTGTCCTCTGCTCTGCAGAGAGGCAGGGCTGGACCAGCCATTGTTCAGAGGTTTAAAAATAAAGGCTTCTTGGCCTGGGCTCTGCTGGCAGAGGGGAGTGGGCAGCTCCTGCCCAGGCTGGAAGGGAGGTCCCACCCGGCAGCACAACTGGGAGTGTGGGGATCCCTGGAGCATCTCTGCACCCCAGCTCATCCTGCAGAGTGAGGTACAGTCAGGTGTGTCTGGATGTGGGGGGCCTTCCTCTCACTGCTCAAGGCTGCTCTTTCTCTCACTAGAAACTTCCAACAACCCCAGGCCAGTGGCGGGACACCAACTCCCTGGATGTCCCCTTTCACTCATCAGCCAATAACCTAAAGTTAATGGCTATGTCCTGACTATGCCAGTGAGATAGGCACCGTTGCTGTTACTAGCAGATAAATGAGGAAACCAGGGCTCAGAGAGGTTTAGTAACTTGCCCAAAGCCACAACGTTGGTCATTGGAGAGGCTATGACTCAAATAGAGGTCTGACTTCTGAGGCAGGATCCTAACCATGAACCCCTCTGCCCCTCACCACCCCAATGTTCCATCTCCCCCAGGCTCCATTCCAGCAGAGGAAAAGTGGCTTTCTACTTCCCCTAAGTGGCCAGGGGAGGGGACACCAAGAGGGGGAGGGAGGGAAGCGACAGAGAAGGACCACACACCCCCTGGAGTGTGCCAGGGGTTGGGGTGGGAGGTTGGTGTGACCTGTCAATTATCAAAACAAGCCCTTGCAGCAGGGGTGAGTTCTCCACTCTGTGGCTGAGGATCGAGGCTCAGAGAGGCTGTCACTGTCAAGATGGGATTTGAACCCAAGTCAGCTTTGATCCAAAGATTTTTCCTCACAGTAACTGAAGGGTTAGTAGGAATCCTTAATACGGAACACTACCTGCCCCCACCATCAGAGCTCAAGTGTCAACAAAGAGGCATTGAGGGTGGGCTGGGGACACTGTTGGTAGGGCACCAGCTCCCCCAGCCCTGGAAGGATGGTGAGCAGAGAGAGGCCAGTTGTCCAGGGACCCCAGGGCAGCTCCCACATGGGGACATCCCCCACCCAAGTGGGCAGGCAGGCTTTGCTCTACCTTGGTGGCTCACGGCTCACGGCTCATGGCTCACGGCAGCCAGTCTCCCCATTCCAGACAAGATCCGGTGATCCCCCGTCCGCCCCCGAGGCCTCTGCTGAGGCTGGCACGCTGGTGCTGGCACCAGAAAGCGACATTCCAAAGGCCCCCCCCCCCCCAGCTCTCTGCCAACCCTGGATTCTTGGCAGAGTGAGAGAACAGGGGCCTCTGGAAGATGCTCAGGGCAGGGGTGTGGGGAGAGGGTTGCGGTTAAGGAGGGTTGTGGGCAGGAGCAGGGTGGGCACACCTGTGCAGGGGGTCAGGCAGGAGACAGGGCAGACCCCCTGCCCCCGACTGGGCATCCCTGGGCTGCCTCACCTCCACCCCCACAGGAGCCTGGATGGCACAGCCTTTGGACTTGGGGGAGCTGGGCCAGCACAGTGTCTCAGACCTGGTATCTCCAAAAGGTCTCTTCTTACCACCTCCTGGCAAAGGTTTCCCAGGAAGAGCTCCAACTTGCTGTGTGACCTTAGGCAAGACAATACCTTCTCTGGGCCTTAAGACTTGTGAAAGGGCTGAAACAGGTAAATCTTGAAGGTGCCTCTAGCAACTGGTTTAGAATGCTGCTTTTATTATCACAAAATGTGTTGTGACTCTGGCTTCCACCATCCCTTTTCACAGAGACAGCAACAGGTCCTTTTCAAACTGTGAGTCAGGTGCTGGCTTCTTCCCGGCTGGCCCCTGCTGCCCTGGGCCCAGCGCCTGCCTGTGCCCCACCCTCCAGCGCACTGACCTCCTGGACAAGTTTCCTGCTGGAGCTGCTGGGGCCGCAGTACTTGCTCCTGCTCTGGCCACACCCAGATCTTCGAATAGTTCTTTTTGGTCATCCAAGACTCAGCTCAAATGTCACCCGCAGAGAAGCCTTCCCTGACCCCTTCCTTAAACCTTTGCCTGCCACCCACCCACATTTTGCAAACACATTTCTCTGATTTATGTCCTTTGTAACAGCTTCTCACAACTGGATTTATCTCATTCACTTATTGTTTACTTGCCAATTGTCCTTCTTCCCTCTGGACTGTCAACTCAGGGAGGGTAGGACAGTCCCTGGTTCACTGCATTTCCCAGCGCTCAGCAGGCTCCCTCTTGGCAAGTCCTTTTGAATGACAAGTCCTTTTGTTTCTTTGGACAGGCCCAAGCTCTTGGTTCTTCACCTTGGTACATTCCCTCTCAGCTCAGGACTCCCCCCCTGAGGCCTCCCACACCCCAGGCTGGAGATAAAGCTCTGGGGTCCTCTGTTCTGGGCCAGGGCAGGGTGTGAAGGAGGGAAGACCCATGACCCCCAGTCCCATGGGGCCCCTTCCCCAAGAGCAGGAGAGCAGCCCAGGACCTGGAAACCCCCTAGGTCTAGCTGCTGGGGCAGGCGGTTCCGGGGTGACCTCATCGCCTTGAAAGGAGGGCAGCAGGGGCAGGAAATGGAGGACGCATCAGAGGGACTAAATTTAGAGCGTTTGATTCAGCCCAGGCAGGACAATATTCCTGGAGTCCCCATTGTTCGCAAGGGGCCAGAGGGCAGGCTGCCCATTCAATGGCTGGGTATGAGCCATGCCAAGCTGTCTGGGCATGTAGGGATGGGGTGGTGGGTGCGGGTCCTCCTCCTGCTAGAGGAAAAGCCCAGCCAAGGGTCAGGCAGACAGGTGGAGTATGGGCCCTGGGGGTGCTGCTTTTTTGGATAAGGCCAAAGGTGAGAAGGGGGTGACTTGTAGATGAGGAGGGGGCTCTGGAGATGCTGACAAAAAGCCCCAGCTGAGCAACCCTTGCCCCCTACTCTGCTATGCCATACACTGGGGCCTGAGGCTCAGGCCTAAGAACTAAGATGTGGAAGGCCACACAGACAGCTTAGCACCTAGACCCCCAACCTGGGCCAGGAGTACCAGCTGTGCCCCCAGCTCCATGCCCCCTGGTCAGGACAGGTGCTGAAGCCCCTCCCCCACACATAGCCCTGTCTTCCCGCCAGGCCTAGCAGCCGCAGAACAGAAGAGGATGTCTCTGCCTGCACCAGCTCCAGGACCCATCACCATGGCAACCTAGGGTCCAGGCCTGAGCTGCCCTGGAGATGAGCCTGAAACCATGGACAATGGGTAAAGAGGCAGGGGCTGGGGCTGGCTTCTGCCCCCCTGGCCTGCCAGGACTGGGACCAGGCCAGCAGCCTGGCTTAGCTGCCAGCAGTGATCACGCTGGCTCGGCAGAGGTGCTTGATGGTGTCCCATTTCCCAACCCACACCTCATGCCACATGGCAGCTGGGCAGCCAAAGAAGGGTGGGGACTGTCCTCAATTCAGGGCCTACCCTGGTGAGTGAAGGCGCAGCATGCCAAGTGTCTAAGCCCCCTCCTTCCATCCTGCAAGTGCCATAGAGGCCAAGGGACCCTTTGGACCACCTGGTCCACCTGCCCTATGTGGGGAAGAGACCAGCAGTTCCAACAAGTACATAGGACCCAGTCCAGCTCAGGGCTTGACCCCCAGCTCCTCCGCTCTTCCTAGCACCAGAAGGGCCTCGGAAGTGGAGCCAGCCCCCCTCATGCTCGAATGAGTGGAACAAGAACTGAGCTTGGATCATGCATAAGGTAGTCGCTCCACCTGTCAGCTGGGCCCTGTCCACTGCAGGTCCCTGGGCACCACAACACCCCTCTCAGCAGCCCACTGCCCTGCTGGGGCGGTGCCCCAAACTGCTCACTGCTCCTTCTGATTTCACATCATGACTCATGTTATCATGTTCTCAGGAGCTGAGTAACCACCTGAGTTATTTATACCCCGGCTTAGCAGGCTTCCTTCCCTCCTCCCAGAACTTGGGCAGGGAGGACGTGGTGGGGGTTGGGAGGAACCTGGGGGGGGGGATGTAGACTGGAAGGAGGCAGCTGAGCACCCCCATGTCCCCTCCTCTGGGGTACCACCCCCATAAAGCACTCAAAAATAACCATGCCTATCCCAGCACAACAGGATGGGCCTGGACTTAGGGCATCGATACATAGGTACTATGATGGTTTGGGAAGGGGGGAATTCCTTTCCTGATCGAGTCACCCGTCTGGAAAAATAAAGAAGGAAAAAGCTGAAAATTTTTCCTTCCATCAAAACAGGAAGAAGATGGGGAGGGGATATGGAGGGGAGATGAGGCATAGAGGCTGAGATCAATCTTCCGCCCCGGTGGTCTTCACGGAAGGGAAGCCCCATGCCTATACTGGGCCTGCCCTGCTGGGCTGCAGCTGGGGCCCCATGTGTCTCCTGCAGGGGTCATTGCTGGCTGCCCAGGGGTACCTTCCTCTTCTCTTCCTCCCAGGCCTGTGTTCATTTGGGTACACCCATAAGCACACAGAGCTGTGTGTCCCCCAGTTCCCACTTGCACCCACATCACTCGGGCGCAATCACCCTCCCCACAGACCCCCACCAACCCCCATGTGAAAATCTCTCACCTATACCAGTGGGCGGCATAGGGCTTGTCATTTTTCCCTCCCCTTGGGGCATTGTCCTGGGAGCCTTGTTTTTCTTATCTATATGGGGGTACAATCCTGTGCTGCTTCCCCCAAGGCATATTGGGCCTGAATGAGGTGCATAACCCGTGTCCCTTACCCAGGAGAGGGGAACTGTAGCCCTGACTCCTGTTCACTGAGTGCTCTCCATGCGCTAAGCACCTACATTCGTCTGCTAGATTAACCCCACCCCCAAATGTGGTAGGCTGCCATCAGACTCACCCAGGTCACATAGCTAGGACTCAGTGTGCACTGCTGTCATCCAAGGAAGAATGAACGAGACCCCACAGAGCCCCACACAGGATGGGGTGGTGGTGGAGGGAAACCCATCTTGTCTGGGCCTCTGGCTCCCACCTGGGACCATCAATGACAACTCCATGACTTCAGCAGGGACACGCCTTGGGGGCTGGGGGTACATCTGTACCCAAGGAGCATTATGCCTGAGACCATAGTGGTTACTACTAAGACGATTAGTCACTCCCGTTGGGTTACCCTCTGTTTGTTTACTGACTTATATAACCACTGCCCGAGGGTGTTTATACAGTTGTCTCCATCTTTCTGTCTGTCTTCCCACCTGCCTGCCTCAGCCTGTAAGACCCCCTAGGGCAGGGGGCTCCAGAGACGTGAGCTGGCAGTGTAATACCCAATTTTTTGTGAGGAACCCCCCCACCCAGGGACACTGTGCATGTCTGCACATACTCCCCACAGTTGGACTGTGTCTGGGCCACCATTCTACGGATGAGAACACTGAGGCTTGGGCTTTGTACCTTCAAGCCCGGGACTCAAGTTATCCTGTCTGGAAAATGGGGATAATGTATTTTCCTCTCTCAGAGTGGTTCAGGGGGTTGATGTATTTATTACCTGGTAGTTTTGAGCCATATTAAATCATGATGTTTGACATAAAAAAATACTTTTATTTTTTTAAGACAGTTTTGGGTTTATAGCAAAAGTGAGAGGAAGGTAGAGAATTATCCCAATGAATCTGTGGGTCAGTGAGGGTGGGGCCTGTGTGAACCTGGCAGTTGTGTTTTCATCTTTGCCCACCTGGCAGATGGGAGGAGAGGTCCAGGGCAGTGATGTTGGTTCAAGCTGAAAAACACGACCTCAGTCATCCTTGACCTTGGCAAAGCTGTTCTGGACCTTGTTTTCCCCACCTGTAAAATGGGGTTGGTGACAGCTCCTCCCTGGCAGGGATGTTGTATAGCTCAAATGAGTTATTACACCTAAAGGACTTGTAGCCAGCTGCCTGACACACTGTGAGTCCCATATAGCATTTGCTCTTACAAATATTGATTAAAAATATGTGACTTTTACACTGTGGCAGCCTTCCCGTTCTTTTCTTTCTTTTTTTTTTTCTTCCGGTTCTTTTCACAGGCCCACCATGCTTCCCATAATCACAAGCAGCCTGGCAAGCTGGTACCCCCGTGAAAGGCTGCCTGCTGCCTGCCTGCCCCATTCTCCCTCCCACCCCCAGCCCTTCCAGAATCCCCAGGCAAACCCTTAGAATGCAGTTGAAAGGACACCGTGGAAAGGGCTGGCTAAACCATATCCAATCCACAGTCTCCCATCGGTGGGTGGCATGTGGGTCTTGGGTGCCCGTCTCCCTGGGCCCCCCATCTCCAGCCTTGCAGCCTCCTCCATCTCGCCCATATAATTCTCTGCATGAATCATGCCACAATGAAGGCTGGGCAGCTCCGATCCTGGCCACACAGGGAGGCATCATGTGACAAGGAGGTGGCAAAAGCGTGGGCTTGGACATCACAGCCTTGGATCGAATCCTGGCACTGCTACTTCCTTGCTGGGTGATGCTGGCACACCTCTCTGAGCCTCAGGCTCTGCTTCCCCTAGGGATGAACACAGCAGAGCACCAGGTCTCAGAGAGGGGGATGGCTCTGACAGCCTCCCTTTCTTTGGTGGTAAAATGGTAATCATTGTCTTCCCTCCTGGGGCTGGTCACTGTACGTGAGGTCATCTTCCATGATTATCGGCACATTGGAGGCCGCAGGTGGGCAGCAGAGGATATGTTAGGATTCGCCTTCTCTGCGAGAGGTGGGGGTGACCCAGCACAGGACCCAGGTGGGGTCACCTTGTAGCCCATCTAGGCCAGCTCCCCTCACCGCAGGAGGGCTTCACTCCAATTTCAGCCAGCTTCCAGGGCAGGTAGATCCCAGCTGCCCCGTCCAAACATCCTCTTCCTCCTCTGGAGCCTGGAGGAGCTAAAAATGCCTGGCTCAGCCCCGGGAAAACAAACACCGCGCTTCCCTCGCCTTTGTATACAGGACAAGACCCAAGGCTGCAGGGTGGCCTCCCCCAGGCTAGCCTAGGCCCAGGGGTCTGTCTGTCTGCCTTCCTGGGGTCTCCTCTCCTGCCTCCTGGTACTCGGTCACAGTGGCCAGAGCCTTGTCAGGGTGGGGGGTCTCCAACAGAAATGGTGTGGGCTCTATGGAAGGCCAAGCCCCTCCCTCTCCAGGTGAAGTCCTGGGGCCCTTTCCAGGCTCAAACCCTCTCCTGGCGTGTGTGCCCACACACTCAACATAGAGTAATAATGATCATGGCCACCATTTGTGGAGAGCTCACGCTATGCAGTGAGGTGGCTACCATTGTTACCCATATTTTGCAGATGAGGAAACTGATGCTCAGGGAGGTTAAGTAATTTGCTCAAGGTCACAGAGCTAGGAAATGGTAGAGCAGGGCTTTGAACCCAGGCAATCTCTGATGGAAAGCCTAATCTCTTGCTCTCTCTAAGCCTTAGTTTCCTCATCTGCACAATGGGCACACATGATGGTAATGCCTAGTTGGCTGTAAGGGCAATGCAAGGCAAAGGGTAAGGAGGTGCTTTAAGGACAGCCAGACCGGGGGTGGGGGGCTGGAATAGCAGGGGTCTAGAGGAGTTCATCAAATCCACATGGAATGGTGTAGGGTATGGGCTTTGCCATCGTACAGCTCCAGGCTAAAGTCTTAGACCACTTGAGGTACGGCCTTGGAGTGTCCCCAGTTGGGAGCTCCACTTCCTCCTCCATCTAGTAAGACAGCCAGATGGGGGGGTCGGGGGTGGGGTGGGGGCTGGGACAGCAGGGGTCTGGAGGAGTTGACCAGACCTGGCACAGGTGTTGCCAGTGCCCTCTTGGCAGAGTAAAGGGTCCCCATTCCATGTGATTTCACCCTTCTAGACATGAGGGCATGAGTCTGCCCACAGAATTGAACACAAGCACTGCTTGGGACTTGGGACTTTCTCACCTGGGTCCTGGGCCCCATTCCTGGGGTGTAAGATACTCGTAATAAATGAGATAGCTCCAAACACTCAGTCTAAAAGTCCCTTTCCTTGTGCTGGTCCCTTGCCCCAAAGCCCAGCTGAGGACTGGGCGTTGGGGCAAGTCCCCTAACGCTTTTCCTGTTTGCCTCAGACCCCTCACTGGAGTGAAGGGTGGAGAGTTGTAGGGGTGTGGCCTCACAACATGGACAATAATCTATCTCTTGCTCTCCTGGAGAACCTGATTCCTCAGTGGCCCTAATGCAGAAAAGACTCTTCACTGTAACTCTGAAGGCGTGCCCCTCAGGGGCCCTACACTTCCAAGTTCAGAGGCTCATGCTACAAGCCCTCAGTACCTCTTTCTACCTTTTAGGAAGGGCCTGGCATCTTTATAACAACTGACCAGGACTCAGAAGAAGAAACAGGCAAGATGTTTAATCATTTATTTGTTCCTTCAGCACACATTTACTGAGCAACTACTGTATGCTGGGAGCTGGCAGGAGGCCCTGCTCACCCTGAATCCAATCAGGTGCTAGGCTGATAAATGTGCAGATGCTGTGGGATCCAAGCAAGCACTAAGCCTGGTGGGCCTCCTGGAGGGAGTGTCTACTAAGCTGAGGCTGGCAGAAGGAAGGGGAAGTAGTATTCTTTAGAAACTATTTGTCTACAAGAAGAGAGTACAGAAAAGGGGCACTTCTTAGCATGGCATTCAGGCCCGTGTACCATGCCTGCTACCTCTGCTGGTCCCTGTCCTGCCACTTCTGGCCTGTGTGGCAGAGACATATGGATTGAAATTTGTGTTGTCTCACTCAACAGCCTGGAAGTCTCCTGAGGGCTAAGACTGAATCTCCTTCCTCATTCTATTTGTCAGTTCTTCACACAAGGTCTGTACACAGAAGGTGCTCACTGATGCTGTTCCAAGTAGCTCCCTCTGACTCCCCACTCTGTCTACCCCACCCCCCAGGCTGTGTGCTTCCTCCTGCATTTCTACAGCACTTTGAACCTGCCACAGTGCTCACACTGGCACAAGTCTTTCTGGCTGGCAAAGCGCTTTTACATATAGTAATGAACGTGAGGCTCACATGAAGCCCTATGTAAAAAGTGTCATTGTCCACATCATCATCATTATTACCTGCCAGGAAATAGCATAGCATAGTGCTTTACGCATGTGGGCTCTCTAGCTGGACTGCCAGTCAAGGCCCTATGGCTTATTGGCCGTGTGACCTTGAACAAGTTGCTTAGCCTCTCTGTGCTTCAATTTCACCATTTGTGAGACAGGAGCACTGAGGGGCTACAGGTAGAGAAATAGAATACTGCCTACCACAGTTAGCTCAATAATAATGGAAGCCATTATCATTCAATTCATAGGTAACAACACAGAAGCTCAAGGTCAAGATCATTCAGCTATCTCAATTAAATAGGGTTTTATCTTGGAGTCTTTACTTCAAATCTAGTGTTGTGGGATTATCTCCTCCCACCCTTGTCCTCCTGTTTCCTAATTTATCTGTTTATATATTTGTCTGTCCTTCTCCATGGTAGCTCCGCCAAGGCAGGGACCTGACTAGTTCCCACCTATCTCCCCAGTGCCTGAATAGTGCTTGGCCACTACTGAACCCTTGAAAGCTGTCTTGAAAGAACCATATGCTAAGTGTCTCTGTGGGCATGATCTCTGATGCTCCAGAACAATCTATGAAGTGGGCAGAAATTCTTTACAACTGCACTGGGGTATATAATAAACTGTATTGGTTTTGTTATATGTATGCATCTGTAAACCCATCACCACAATCAAAGAGGACACCCATTTCTATCATCCCTAAAAATTTCCCATATCTCTCTGAAACCCCTCCCTACCTCTAGTTATAGACTTATCTCTGGTTTACAGAGGAGGAAAACGAGATCCTGAGAAGTAAAATAATCTTCCCAGGGACAAGCCCAGCAATTGGCCACTCCATGATTTGAACCAAGGTGATGTGTCCCCAAGCTGCCTCTTGCCACTGTGCCATGCTGATGGGTGGTAGTCAGCAGAGGGTGAGTGCCTGTCTTCCCTCCTGTGTTCCACCCCGCCCAGGTCCAAGAAGACAGTTTATAAGGAGATGGCATTTACAGTGTGACTCTCTCAGTGGGCACGTGTGAGGAGCAGGCTGACACCCCAAAGGGATATGTTTGGGTACCAAGGGCGGACAACAGAAACAATGCAGCAGCCTTAAAGCCAGAAGGCTAGGAGACGCAGGAACCTGTGGTGGGTGCTGGGATCAGCGTGAGTACGTGTGACTCTGTGACGGTGACAGTGTGACTGCTGAAGGCAGGGACATAGCAGCTCCCTGACTGTGGACTGAAGGCGATAACTGTGTGAATGCTGGTGTAGGTGAGCCCCCGGGCCCCCAAACCTGGGGGCTGAGGGAGATAGTAAACATGGGGGTGATGGGAGGATCATGTTGGTAGCCCTGAGAGGATGCAGCAGGGTTGTGGGGGTTTGTGTGACTTTGCAGTTCAACAAATTTATATTCAGCCAATGCTGGCAGTGCCTGTTGTGTGCCAGGCAACCAGCTAGGAGGAGGAGACTTGGACCCAGCCTGCAGCTGAATGGTACTGGTTGCTGGATTTTGTGTGCTCACCTCCTGGTGCTTTTTTGCCCTTTCTGGCATTTCATCTTCACAATAACCTACCTCCACTTTGAGGCTAGATGGAGAAGCACAAAGGGAAGTGACTTGCCCAAGGTGACCCAAGTTACTCAGTGCCAGGGCAGGATCTGAATCCAAGCCATCAGGCTGCAGAGCCTGAGTCCTTTCCCACCACGCCTGCACCAGAGTGCAAATGTCAGGTCCTGGAGGGAGGCCTGAACTCCTGGCCTTGGCCCTGGAGACATCCCCCCAGTGGGCTCCTAATCTGTCCATGGTCACTGTGCAGAGGGATGAGGCGCCCTTAGCTCTTTTCCTAGGGCCAGATTCTATGGAAGGAAGGACTACCTGGCTCTTAGAGACCCCCTAAGCGCCCCACCCTTGCCCCAGGCCCTCCCCAGCTCCTGCCCCCTCCCCTCGGGGCTGACTCTGGGCCAGAAGAGGAAAGCCTGTCTCCACCCACCTCTGCGCTCTCCCTTCTATAAAGGCCGGAACAGCTGAAAGGGTGGCAACTTCTGCAGCAGGAGCGGCCCGTCAGCCTCCCCGCGTACCCGCAGCCTCCCTGGCTACCTCCCCGAGGGCTCCCCTCTGGCTGCCAGCGCCCATTTTTTATCTCCGAGATAAGAAATATTTTGCGCACACACATACACACACGCGCAAAAAGGAAAAAAAGAAAGCCCACCCTCCAACCTCGCTGCAAAGAGAAAGCCGGAGCAGCCGCAGCTCGCAGCACGCAGAGGACGCCCGGAGCGGCGAACCCGCGGGCAGACGGACCGAAGGACTCGCGCCGCCTCCACCTGTCGGCCGGACCCGGCCGAGCGCGCAGCGGGCACGCCGCGCGCGCGGAGCAGCCGTGCCCGCCGCCCGGGCCCTGCGCCAGGGCGCACACGCTCCCGCCCCCCCACCCGGCCCGGGCGGGAGTTTGCACCTCTCCCCGCCCGGGTGTTCGGGCCGCTGCTGCAAAGCCAACTTTGGAAAAAGTTTTTTTGGGGAGATTTGAGCCTTGAGGTTCTCAGCCCTGTGCTTTGCGGTTTGGGGGGTCTTTCCTGAAAATGTTGCAAAAAAGCTAAGCCGGCGGGCAGAAGAAAACGCCTTTAGCCGGAGAGTGAAGACGAAACATCGACTGCTGGGTTCCTTTTCCTCTTGGAGGTTGGAGTCCCCTGGGCGCCCCCACACGGCTAGACGCCTCGGCTGGTTCGCGACGCAGCCCCCCGGCCGTGGATGCTCACTCGGGCTTGGGATCCGCCCAGGTAGCGGCCTCGGACCCAGGTCCCCGCTCCCAGGTCCTCCCCAGTCCCCCAGCTACGGAGCCGGGGCCGGGGGCGGCGTCGCCCGGGGGCCATGCCGGTGAGCCGCGGCTGCAGCGGCCTGAGCGCCTGATCGCCGCGGACCCAAGCCGAGCCCACCCCCCTCCCCAGCCCCCCACCCTGGCCGCGGGGGCGGCGCGCTCGGTCTACGCGTCCGGGGCCCCGTGGGGCCGGGCCCGGAGTCGGCATGAATTGCTGCTGGGCGCTCTTCCTGTCTCTCTGCTACCTGCGTCTGGTCAGCGCTGAGGTGAGTTACCACGGTGGCTGGGGCTGCTTCTCCATTCATTACCTTCAACCCCCACTTTCTGACCGCCCCCTCCTCTCCTGACAGTGAACTTTGGACCCTTGCAGCCCGTGAGCCTGGCGCCGGGCGCTGGGTGACCTAGGGCTGGGACTTGAGGTCCAGTAGGTGCTAGGGGAAGAGGGCAGTGGGGGGCTTGCTTTTTAGTGGACCAACCTAGATTCCTAATCCGTTCAGCTTCTGGGGCCCTGCCCCCACCCCCCAGGAGCCCGAGAATAAGCCCCTTCCCGGACGGGGAAGGGGGGTGGGGTGGTGCCAAGGGTGCCAAAGGCAGCGCGTACTTCGGAGCCCACTCCGGCTCCAGCCTGGGCTTAGGTTCTGTCCAGGCACCGGCTTGCCCAGGAGGTGCGATCTCGTGCACCCTGTGGCATCTACGCCGACATTTAGCGGGGTTCGGGTCCCACCCTGGCTCCTGCTCCCGGTCGGGGTGGACGCCCTAGGGCCTGCGCAGGGCAAGTCCGGCCCCAGAGCATGGTCCAGGAGCAGCTTGTGTCTTGGGCGCAGGGGGGCAGGAGGCGGGGAAGGGCGCACGCGAGAGAGACGACACAGACACCGGTAGGTTTCAGGCACTCGGGCTACGCAGAAGACTGGGGGCTCTTAAGGAATACAGCCCCCGGGGCGCTGTGTGCCTGAGGCTCCGCCATACCTGTGCCCTTGCCCTGCGAGAGGACGCACCTCCCTCCCCCGCATACAGGGTGCGGAGTGCGCCGCCTGCAAAAGCCTAGCGGCAAGGGAGGTGGGCTATAAAAACGTCTGCGGAGCGATCAGGTCGGATCAGTTCCCCCTATCCTCCCAGCCTCACGTAGCAGTGAGTTGGCAAGTCTTTCCGGAATCCAGGTGGGAAAGGGGGCGGGGCAGGGAGGAGGCGCGTGGTGGAGGGGACCCGAGGGCGGCAGGGAGCGCGGCGTGCCTGGGTCGCATCCCACTTCCGTTCGACAGTGGCCCGAGCCCGCACCTAGCCTGCACCTCGCCTGCTCCTGAAGAGGGTCGGCCCCTTGGGCCTCCTGAGAGCAACAGGAAACAGGCAGCGGCGGCGAAGGAGTTAAGGCGGAGGGCTCCCAGGCCGCGGCCCGGCCTTGGGCCGCCGCCAGCGCAGGTTGTTTTGACCACTGAGGAGCCGTCGCCGTCTCCTTTTGTTCTCGGGGCTCCTCGAGGGCCGCAGGCTGTCTGCCCTGGGACCCCGCCCTTCCGCGGCTGCACCCCGCGACAGCACCCGGGAGGGAGAACGCGAGACTCGGCCTAGTGGCCTACAGGCCCCTCCCGACGCCCCCTCCCAGTCTCTCCCGCAGCTCCACGGCCGCAGCCAGCTGTTGGTGAGGAGGGCGCCGGCTGGTCCCAGCTGCCGCCTCGCTTCGCCGTGGGACCTGGGGGCTGGGCCCGGTGCCAGGGCGTCCTGGGAACGGCAGCGCCCCGCGGCTGCTCTCCGCAGCCCACCCCGCCCGGCCCCGGACTCGCTCACTCACCCCACGCATGCACACTCCTGGCCAGAGGCGATGCTGCGCTCCGGCGGGCGCGCAGAGCGACGGGCACGCACTACCACGGCCGGGTCGCGCGCCCGCAGCCGCCACGCCCGTGCACACTCGGGACACACGCGCGCGCACCGCACCGTACACGCACGCACGGTCCCTGCACACGCAGCTTCAGCACACGTGCGCGCACACCCACGCACGTACACAGGCACGCATGGCCCTCGGGCACCCAGGGCCTGGTGCTCGCCCCCGCGCAACAGGTGGGCCCATCCTGGGCCCTGGCACCTCACCACCTCTGCAGCGACCTATTTCCTTCCTGGGGTCCCATGAGGGAGGGAGAACCTCCCATCAGTTCCCAACTCACAGCTCCACTTTTCTTTTTGCCTGTCAGCCCGACGCCCCTCAAACCTTATCACTCCGTGGTTGCTTTTTTCCAGCCACCCCCAAGCGGCCGAAAATGGGAGTTGATGGTTGATATGACTCAGGGCCGCTGGGATGTTCAGAGCAATACTCCCTTCAAATAAACCCTTATTTGAGCCTCTGAGAGTGGAGGGACCTTGTCGCTCCCAACTCGGCTATTTGGCTATTTTATTCGCTTCGCTGATCCCGGCAGGCTCTGGAGAGGAGGTTTTCCAGGCCTCCCTTACCACTTCCAGCTTAGCCCAGCACCTCCTCCTCCTCCTCCTCCTTTCCCACAGCTCCACGGACTTGTGTGTTTGGGGTGGAGGCTATGGTGCTGCCTTCCTCCCGGATTTAGTCACAGTACCCATGAACACACAGATGCAGAAGCCCAGGATTGTATGTGGTGCTTTGCAGTTTATAAAGCATTTCCCTGCTGCGCTTGAGTAAGCCTTCCGCTGGCCTTGAAGGAGGCCTGATTGGGACTCAGATCCACACTGGACTGTCCAGGAAGGCACTTCTGTTTGCCAATACAGGGAGACTCGGAGGGCTTGCTGGTGGGGGAGGCCTTGGAGCTAGCCATGTTCTCAGACATGCTTGGACTGTCTTAGATGGAGGCCTTTAGCAGCGGGGGTGGGGGCTGGCAGGATCAGAGGGTCTGTGGAGGCTTCTGAGGTGCTATCACCACCAGCTCAACTGGCTTCCAGGAGGGTGACTCCCACTGTCATGTGATGGCTCTGGCCTCAGCATCCTTCTGCTGGGAAGGAATGAGGGGGCCCCATAGCCCTGCCCCACCCAGCTTCCTCTTAATGGCCTTAGGGAGCTGGAGATGGACTGTTGGAATCCCCCAGCCCTGGAGGTGTGCAAGGTCCGGTCAGGCAGAATTTGAAGGCTGTGTGTGTATGGGGGGGGGGGTGGTGGCGCTGGGTGCTCTGAGTCCTCGCGTTGTGTCTGACCCTCGCCCTTGAAGCAAGGGTGCCGAGTGGGATCT
>CAUYPK010047581.1:0-14260 GCA_963574355.1 Loris lydekkerianus
AAGCAAGCAGACAGCCCTCAGAATGGGAGAAAATATTTGCAGGTTATACCTCCAATAAAGGTCTAATAACCAGAATCCACAGAGAACTCAAATGTATTAGCAAGAAAAGAGCACGTGGTCCCATTTCAGGGTGGGCAAGGGACTTGAAGAGAAACTTCTCTAAAAAAGACAGACGCACGATCTACAAACACATGAAAAAAAGCTCATCATCCTTAATCATCACAGAAATGCTAATCAAAACTACTTTGAGATATCACCTAACCACAGTGAGAGTAGCCCACATAACAAAATCCCAAAACCAGAGATGTTGGCGGGGATGTGGAGGAGGCACACTTCTACACTGCTGGTGGGAATGCACACTAATACGTTCCTTCTGGAAGGACGTTTAGAGAATACTTAGAGACCTAAAAATAGACCTGCCATTCTATCCTATAATTCCTTTACTAGGTTTATACCCAGAACATCAAAAGTCAGAGTATAACAAAGACATCTTTACCAGAATGTTTATTGCAGCCCAATTCATAATTGCTAAGTCATGGAAGAAGCCCAAGTGCCCATCAACCCACGAATGGACTAGCAAATTGTGGTACATGTATACCATGGAATATTATGTAGCCTTAAAGAAAGATGGAGACTTTACCTCTTTCATATTTACATGGATGGAGCTGGCACATATTCTTCTTAGCAAAGTATCTCAGGAATGGAAGAAAAAGTGTCCAATGTACTCAGCCCTACTATGTAGCTAAATTATAGCTTTCACATGAAGGCTATAACCCAACTATAGCACAAGACTATGAGGAAAGGGCCAAGGAAGGGAAAGGGAGGGGGAAGGTTAGGTTGGAGGGAGGATAATGGGTGGGGTCACACCTATGGTGCATCTTAGAATGGGTACAAGCGAAACTTACTAAAGGCAGAATAGAAATGTCTACATACAATAACTAAGAAAAGGCCATGAAGGCTACATTGAACAGTTTGATGAGAATATTTCAGATTGTACATGAAACCAGCACATTGTACCCCTTGATTGCACTAATGTACACAGCTATGATTTAACAATAAAAAAAAAGAAAGAAAGAAAAAAATTTAGCCAGGTGTTATGGTGGGTGCCTATAGTCCCAACTACTCAGAAGGCTGAGGCAGAGGATCACTTGAGCTCAGAAGTTAGAGTTTGCTGTGAGCTAGGCTGATGACATGGCACTCTAGCCTGGACAACAGAGTTAGACTGTCTCAAAATTAATTAATTAATTAATTAAATGCACATCCTTTATGACCCATCAACTTCTAGATACACACAAAAAAATTTTCACATGTGTGCATTAGGAAATGTGTATAAGGATGTTCATTCTGGCATTGTTTATAACTGTAAAAAAAAAAAAAATGGAAAAGGCCAAAGTATTTATCAATAGGGTAGTGAATCATTAACTGTTATATTCATATCATGGGTTACGAACAGCAGCTACAATGTAATGGGTCTATTGAATTAACAAGGGTAAATCTGCAAAACATAATGTCAAAAGAAAAGTCTGTTTTAAAAGCATATATACAGAATAATAACCATTTAAGTGAATTGATAAAAGACAAGTAGTATTACATACTGTTATGTGAACAAGCAGATATATAAATAGTACCAGGCCTTTGTGCAAATGATGCATATCAACTTTTAGTCAATGTTCATTCTGAGAAGGGAGGGGAAGGTCCTGAACTATGTATAACTTCTATAAAAAAGTCTGAAATGAGTATGACAAAATGTTAACACATTTGTTAACCTGCATGGTGAGTAAATAGATGTGTTATTTGTGTAGAGTGAAACACTTCATAATTAGAATAAAAAATAAAACAAAATCAATCACAAAGGTGTTATGAAGTTAGGTAAGACTGCTGTAGTCCATTATAGGCAGTGTACTGGACCGTTCTCCGGGTGGCCTTAGCCTGATCCAGTTCTCCCGTCACTCCCACCTGTAGTTCTTATGAATAACTGTAGAATGTACTGAAAACACAACATGCTGAGGGAGCTGGCTAGAACAGGATGTCCTTCCATGCCTCGTCCTAGTGAGTCACACAACCCCAGTGTATAAAACCAGACAGGCTGCTTTCTGGGGTCCCTTCGCTGTATGCAAGAGTGACGTGTGCAGTTGAGACACCATCTGTCCTGGGCAGATTTCCAGAGCCTTGGGGACCCAGCTCGCCCTGAATCCTAGGTTTCTGCTGTCCCTTGCTGCCTCTCTATAAGTAACAAACCTGCTTCATTTAACTTGCTGCGTGTATGGGTGTTCTGTCTTCCAAGCTTGGGGACGTTGACACCAGTGCCCAGCACACCTGCTTCACTATGATACAGGTAAGAAGGGGGCAAAGTCTAGATCAAGAAAGGTGGTGGGAGGGACGGTAATGGGTCGGGCCATATCTGTGGTGCATATTTTTATCTATAACAAAAAAAAAAAAGAAAAATTAAAAAAAAAAAAAAAAAGAAAAAGAAAGGTGGTGGGAAGTTGAAATCAAAAGATATGCATAAGGGCTAACGACAGCGGGATTGAGTTAAAGCAAAATATGAAAAGTAGTATTTACTCCCGGACAGAGGAATGGAGATGCCGACAGCCACACAGGTGGGATGCTATCTTGATACCAAATGTTTTTAGCAGATGGGAGATAATGTGGCTATACTTTGACATGAAAATAGCACCAAAGAAAGGAAAGGGATGAGGATACCTAATTAGAGTGAAATACAAAAAACTAAGGTATCCTTTATGGTATCTTGAAAAAACATTTTTGATGAGGCCTTCATGTCTCAAAGAATGGTCTCCAAACACATCATTTTCTGAGATGGGGTTAGTCTTCTCCTGGGTGTATTTTGGCAAAAAAAAAATTCCATTGAAGTTGTGGACTGAGGGCTATTAGGTTAAGGAGAACATCGCTTTTCTGGAAATGTCTGAGAATGAACAATGGTTATGATCAAGTGCAATGTTACTTAGGAAAAAGAAATTCTGGACCAGAATCCAGTGCATAGTAAATGCTGAGTGAGCATTTTTTAAGTTTAACAAAACTGCCTTGGCAAACAGAGGACGATGGAGGCAACGGGGCAAAGAAGCCATGTGACAATTCCTTCAGGTGAAATTCTATCTCCATGGACCATACATACTTCATACCTCCTCTCTTCCCCTTTACTTGTTAAAATTTTCCTGTTATCCATTTTCCTGTTACCCTCTACTTACGCTTCTGTTAACTTAGTACTAAAGACTCCTAAGGATGTCTCCAAGTCTGTCACCTACTGCCAGAGTGATTTCTGCTTTGAAAAGCACTGTAGACAGAAAGACCTTCCATTTTATAGTAGAGCTTGCAGATGTTGACCCAAGAGTCTCTATGATACAAGTATCTGGAGGCTGGGTGTACTGGGGAAGCTACATCCTTCTCTCTCTCTCTCTTTTTTTTTTTTTTTTTTTTTTTTTTTTTTTTTTTACAGAGTGTCATTTTGTCAACCTCATTAGAGTGGCATGGTGTCACAGCTCACAGCAACCTTAAACTCTTGGGCTTAAGTGATTCTCTTGCCTCAGCCTCCTGAGTAGCTGGGACTACAGGCGCCCGCCGCAATGCCTGGTTATTTTTTGGTTGTAGTTGTCATTGTTGTTTGGCAGGCCCGGGCTGGATTCGAACCCACCAGCTCTGGTGTATACGGCTGGCGCCCTAGCCGCTGAGCTATAGGTGCCGAACCTAGATCCCTCTCTCATCCCAGGGGATAAATTTTCATTAGTTAAAACCATATATAATCAGATTCCTCTTGACAGTGACTGTTTCAGGAAGAAGCACAAGTTGAATTCTGACCAAAGAGACAGGAGGGAGAGTCTGCCGAGAAATTCATTTTGCCCCTAAAAAGGAAAAGCAGCTTTTCCAGTCTTTCAGTTTGATTGTGGGGATGATATGATAGCCATTGGTCCTAGCAGTCAACATGTGACATGAGAGGATAAACCCAAGGGGAAAGGCCATAAACAGAGAAGGGCAGGTGGGAAGGTTACAAACAAAATCCTTGAGTCCTTGATCCTGTCACTGAGCTACTCAATTAACTAACCCTATAACAACCCTACTGCAGGATTTCCTATTAAGTGATCTACTAAAAGTCCTAAATATTTAAGCTATTTTTAATTGGGTTTTCTGTTTCTTTCCGTAGAAACCACCCTAGCAGATACACTCCAACCCAAGATAATGATTATCAGATTTTGTTGGGTGAGCCCTTAGCTGAAAGCTTCTCTGTGGAGACAGTCTGCATCTTTTAAAATCAGGTTCACTGGGCCCAAGGCAACTCCCTCCTTGAGGATTTTCAATCTCTTTTCTCCTGGTGATTTAGAAAAGCCATTCTTTTGGTGAACAGTCATTCACTTCACAGGGGTTTACTGAGTAGCACCTGTGAGCCAGGCACTATGTTAGAAGTTGGAATAATAGTGGTGAGCGAGGGGCGGAGCCTGTGGCTCAAAGGGATAGACACCGGTCCCATGTGCCCGAGGTGGTGGGTTCAAACCCAGCCCTGGCCAAAAACTGCAAAAAAATAGTGGTGAGCGAGAATGACAGACTCACTGTTTTTATGGAGCTTATATCCTGGGAGTTGGGGTGATAATGATAAAGGAACAGACAAATAAATGCGTACGATGGCTTCGGAGAGCAAGGGTGCCATGCAGGACAAGAAGAGGGCTATGATCAACAGTGACCAGTGGGCAGTAGGACCATTTTGGACAAGGTAGGGGCAGAGGTCTGTGAGAGAAAGTGACCTTAGTGTAGATCAAAGAAGGAGTCAGCACATGGGGCATAGAACTTGCCAAGCAGAGGAAAGGAACATGCATGAAGACCTTGAGGCAGAAATGAGCTCAGAGAACTTGAAGAATAGAAAAAGCACAGATGTGGTTGGAAAGGCCCGAGGAGGCCAAGAGCTGGTGCGGGAGGGCAGAGAAGTCAGAGGAAGCAGGAAAGGCTGGGCCTTGAAGACCAAGGCTAAGAGTCTGAATATTGTTCTAAGCGCAAAGGAAAACCACTGGCACATTTGCTGCAAGGGCTTGGTGGCCCATGGTTCAATGACCAGGAGGTTGCACTACAGTCTGCCCTCTGGTTCAACCCCTCAAAAAGCCACTTTATCTCCTCTCAGCAGGGCACAGTCCTAAGCACAGAACCACAGTGCCCTTGGATGCGGCCGGAGCCGGAGCCCAGGGAGCAGAAGGAGGGAGGCCGACTTCACACCCAGCCTCTTGCTTTGGTCCTGTCCCCATGCAGCCCATTTGGAGGCTGGCTCATCTCTGTGGGAGAGATGTGAAATCTAACATGTTAACCAGTAAGAAAAAAGTGTGTTTCTTCGAGTTCATTGCCCCGTCAGACGCCTCACAACAAGCAGCAAAACTTTCTTTAAAAAGAAGAAAAAAAAAAAAAAAATGAAGAGAAAAGTAGGTCAGTGCTCTTCTGCCTGGTAGCACACGGAGTGCTGGGCCAACTCCAAAAGCAACTGCTCCACTTGGAGGTCTCTATTGAGCAATCTGAGTGATGTCAGTACCCAGGGCCTCCGAAAGCAGTACGATTTCTGAACCTGACCTCACCCGTGGTTTTCCTGGTAACTTTTTAAAAACCATTACTTCCTGCCCTGTGCTTTATTTATCCCACATGTTTATTTTCTATACAGTCCATCCCAAAACAGAGCTCTGTGTGAGTTTCCAGGTCACTGTGTCCCATCAGGGCAAACTCAACAGATGTGGGATGTGCTGGAAGATAAAACAGGCCAAGCCTGCCATGGTGGAGTAGAGGCTGCTGCGCACTGCTGGGAGCAGTTTCTTGTTCTAGGGACAGACGGGGAAAGTTAGCCTCTGTGATTTAACAATCAGTCCTTCTCTGGGAGGACCTGCAGGCTGAGCAGGTCCTCCCAGCCCCCGCACCCAAAAGTGTTCCTTGTTGCCATGTTCAACATGAGAGTAGAGGTCAAAGAGATGTCCAAAGATTCCTGAGAAGCTTGCTTTAATTTCTCTTTTTCTTCTGAGGGCACCAGCAATTTCCTTCTATTTAATACATTCTCTGGGTCTCCTGGCACGGTCTGCTGTAGCCATGGCAACAGTGACTGACACTGCTGCTCTCCGAGGTTAATGCACCCATGGCCCTCTGCCCACGGGCTTCATGGCCTCTCCCCAACAGCCCTGGCACTGCCCATGCTCTCCACCCCCCAGGAGCCGGGCACCACCTCCAGACCAAGAGCTGACAGGCGTTTCAGACATGATTGATGCCCCTAGTTTCTCTACCAGATTCCAACCAATTAAAAAATAAAACAAAAAACTCCCTACAAAACTAAACCCCAAACCTTTGGACTCAGTTTAGCTAAAATGAAAATTGATCTTTCATGCTTCTGAAACCACAAGCAGAAATTTGGTTTCAACTGTGGGCTGTTTGCTTTGACCTCTTCCGCTTAGGAAACTCGTTCCTCAGCATCTTGTTAGGGTGTCTCGGGTCTGCATTCGTGGTGGCGGCGATGCAGACAGTGTTAATAAAAACAATGGCATGTAAGCACAAAGAGAAAGCCTTTGCTGTGTTCTTCATACTTCATTATTATATATTACATACTATTTATTATTACTGCGTTCTAGCACCTAAAACAGAGCATCTGGCACACAGTAGGCCTTCAATACAAATTTGCTAAATTAATAACATTCCCTGAACTCTGTGTGTCAGACACTATTGTAATTTACAATATCTGTCTCTGCTTTTATTATAGGATTATGGTACAATCTAAAAAAAACACTTAGCTGGCGCAGTGGTGCACACCTGTAGTACCAGCTACTCAAAGGAGGCTGAGGTGGGAGGATCACTTGAACCCAGGAGTTCGAATCTAGCCTGGGCAACACTTCAAGACCGTCATTTCTAAAAAAAACTTTTTGGTAAATAAATAAATTTCAAAAGTATTTAATTTGCTGTTACTGGATACAAGGCATTATCCTAAGCATTATATATATATTAACTCAATCTATCTTTGTGATATTCTATAGCAGGATGAATGGTGCCCCCCCCCACAAGGATACATCCATGTCCTCACACCTGGAACCTATAAATGGGACCTCATTTGGGGAAAAGCTTTGCAGATGTAATTAAATTAGAGATGTTGAGATAAAATCAAATCATCTTGGATGGTCCTAAATCCAATGACAAATATCTTTAGAGGAGATGGGAAAGGAGGGGCACAGAGAGGAGGGACAACCTCCTCCTGGATACCAAGGCAGGGACCGCGGTGAAGCTGCCAGAGCAAATAACTGCCTGGAGCCTCCAGAAGTCAGATGAGGTGAGGGAGGATCCCCCCTCAAGCCTTCAAAGGGAGCACAGCTCAAAACACCGTAATTTTGGACTTCCGCCCTCCTTCACTGTGAGAGAACACATTTATGTTATTGCACTGAATCTGCAGTCATTTGCTATAGCAGCCCTAGGAAACATACAAATTCTGTTTTCCCAAATAAAGAAATTGAGCAGAGACAACAAAGTGACTTGTCTAAATTTACATAGTAAGGGGCAGACTAGAGTTTGAACCCAGGGAACCTGGCGTGAAGTCCTTGCTCCTGTACTATATTCATCCCTGTGCCAGATTTTTTTTTTTTTTTTTTTTTTTTTTTGAGACAGAGCCTCAAGCTGTCATCCTGGGTAGAGTGCCGTGGCATCACAGCTCACAGCAACCTCCAGCTCCTGGGCTCAAGCGATTCTCTTGCCTCCGCCTCCCAAGTAGCTGGGATTACAGGCGCCTGCCACAAGGCCTGGCTATTTTTTTGGTTGCAGCCGTCATTGTTGTTTGGTGGGCCCAGGCTGAATTCGAACCTGCCAGCTCAGGTGTATGTGGCTGACGCCTTAGCTGCTTGAGCCACAGGCACCGAGCCGTGTGTCAGATATTTTAGATGCTGGCAATACAGCTACAGACAAAAGAGACAGAGTTGCTCATGAAGCTTGTATGGCAATGGGGGTTTGGAGAATGAGAGTAATTTGCCTAAGGTAACAATGCAGTTGATGGAGCTGGGATTCAAACTGGAGCATCCTGACTCCAAAGCCTGTCGTCTACTCTCCAAAACAAAATGGGACCCACTGGCTCAGGTGGCTTCTGTAAACTATAACTAAAAGAAAAATATGGGGCAGTGTAGTGGACTGCAGCAGCTGTCCCCTCTGCCTCTGAGCAGCGCATCCTCTGTTGGTGGTGTTCACTCAGGTTGTCTATGATGGTAGGGGGAACTGGACATGACTGCGAGCCAACTGGTCTACCAGGAGGCAGAGGCAGAGGCAGAGGCCCTCTTCTCCCCCTGTTGTCAAGATGGCCCAACATCTGGAGACAGCACTGAGTAGCTGGTGAACTTCAGCATCACCCCTCCGGATTACAGGCAGGCCAAGACATTTGACCTAACTCTTCCAGCACCAGGGGCAGGTCTGCTCCTAAGTTTGCCATGGAATAATCTGAATTCCACCTGGAGAACAAAACAACTTATTAAGTGAAACCAGACGTCCTTCCCCAGGTCCAAGGGTAAACGCTCTGAGTGATGCATCTGCACTTTCAATGAAGCAGAAATGTTGTGTCCTGAGACTTCCGACACCTGAAGACAAACACTTTGGAGGGGATGAAGGTGCCAGAATGAGCTGGAAATGTGTTTTCAAAATTTTTTTCTTCCTTAGAGAAACAAAAATGAAAAAAAGAAAAAGGTAGTTGAACCTGAATAAACGTGATGCAATTTCCTTTTCTGAAATTGAATTTTAACTAGAACAATTGCAAAAGCAAAGACAGCAAAGGGAAGAGAACAGGAGAATAAAAGAAAGGGACTGGAGGAAAAGTGGAAAGAGAGAGAACAAAATAGGGGAATTCATCTCCAGAAAGAGAAAGAAAAATATGGGGTGACGGGGCAAGGGACAGTGATGGGAGGTAGCGGGACAATAAAAGGGTGAGACTAAAATCAAGACGGGTAACCTGAGGAAGAGAGGAGAAGAAAGACGGTTATTTTCTGTGTCCGTTTTCCAAATGACCCTCCACCTGGGGCTCTGGCCACCCCTCCCCATGGCAGCTGCTCAGGGACTCGCTCTCAGTCTATTGAAGAAGCTATCACTTTACAAGATGAGGGGAAGCAGAGGAAGAGGAAAGAGAGCAGACAGATCACTAAATGAGGGCCAATTACCCAGCGCACCATACTTCAAGCTGTCAGTGAGCTGCTATTCCTCAGGCACCTTTGAGCAAAGTGGGACTTTGAGCTCCAGAGTTTGCTGCCATCTGGCCTTTCCAACAAGATCGTCTGTACAGACTTCCCCTAGCATGTCCCCATCTCCCTGCCAGCATCTGGGACAAAAGATTTCCAAATCAGAGATCCGTGCTAGAGTACCACCGGCGAACAGGGTCACAAAAGCAGAAAAGGTCAACAAATAAAACTGCCCGGGAAGCACTTCGGTTTCCTATTTGGACAACTCCAGGGTTGATGCAGAGCCTTCTGCTGGCTCTCTAACAGCAGCAAACGTAAAAAACCAAAAGCAATAGATGTTTACTCCAGTCAAGAAGCTGAAGATGGTGCCGGGTAAAAGATCTTTCGTGACTGCCAAAGGCTAAGACACAGTATCTGAACAGACAGGGAATTCTTTATTTTCACATAAAAACCTTAAAACACGAACGCAGGACAAAGTAAATACCGCCTAATCTAGCCACACCAGATGACACGGGCGCTGCTGTACCCCAGCGGCCCTGTACACCCTGGTATGGGGCGTTGAGGGCAGAGAATGGTCAGACAGGAAGGAGATCCAAATGTGTGCAGAAGAATCCTGTTAGTCAACCACAGATTCCACTTTGCAAGAAATACGAATTACAGAAAAGAGCTGGAGTACAAGGCAAAAACAGTAGCACAATTATATAACGTCTGCTCTTTGAGTAGCTGAGCTCACTCTGGCAGTAGAAACTTTACAAAAGTTTATGATCTACCGTGTTTTCTGTTCTCTGAATAAAGTTGTGTGACGTAGTTGGCTTGAATCTGACGGAAAGCAAGAACCTCAAGAAAAGGAAAATGTCAGGTTTGTATGGGTAAGGTTACCCAGGGAAGAAGACATTGACCTCTCAGTGATTACTACACCTAAGTCTCCCAGAAGCAGAAATGGTAACTCAGCCTGTCCCCCCACCAACGTTCTGCATCATTCTATAAACGACACTTTTTCTCCATAGAGCGATGACTGTACCTCTGGAAAACATTTATAGCGACTGATACACCCACCTTTATGCTCCACAAGGTAAAACAGATTAGTCATAGTCACAGTTTCTATAACAACGTCCCTCAGTGTGAGGCCTGTGGGCTACCTGCCTCAGAACTGCTGAGAACACAGGCTGCTGAACTGAAAGGTCTTGGGAGTGGGGCTCAGGAAGCTACATTCTTTAAGTAGCTTTGCTGGGAACTGGAATGCATTCCAAGGTTTGAAACACTCTTCTGTCACATGCTATCTATGGAATCTTCCCTTCTTCCATCCATCTATTAACAATTTTCCTATGAAGTACTGTATTCAATGCTGAAGACGATTGTAAGACACAGAGCTCATGCAGAACGTGGCTGCAGCGAGGAACCATGCACAAATGCAGATCACGGCTGCAGCGTGGAACCATTCACAAATGCAGAACGTGGCTGCAGTGAGGAACCATGCACAAATGCAGACCATGGCTGCAGCATGGAACCATGCACAAATGCAGATCACGGCTGCAGTGTGGAACCATGCACAAATGCAGATCACGGCTGCAGCGTGGAACCATTCACAAATGCAGATCACGGCTGCAGTGTGGAACCATGCACAAATGCAGATCACGGCTGCAGCGAGGAACCATGCACAAATGCAGATCACGGCTGCAGCGTGGAACCATTCACAAATGCAGATCACGGCTGCAGCGTGGAACCATGCACAAATGAAGAACACGGCTGCAGCGAGGAACCATGTACAAATGCAGATCACGGCTGCAGCGAGGAACCATGCACAAATGCAGATCACGGCTGTAGCGTGGAACCATGCACAAATGCAGATCACGGCTGCAGCGTGGAACCATGCACAAATGCAGATCACGGCTGCAGCGAGGAACCATGCACAAATGCAGATCACGGCTGCAGCGTGGAACCATGCACAAATGCAGATCACGGCTGCAGCGTGGAACCATGCACAAATGCAGATCACGGCTGCAGCGTGGAACCATGCACAAATGAAGAACACGGCTGCAGCGAGGAACCATGCACAAATGCAGATCACGGCTGCAGCGAGGAACCATGCACAAATGCAGATCACGGCTGCAGCGAGGAACCATGCACAAATGCAGATCACGGCTGCAGTGAGGAACCATGCACAAATGGAAAGATATTCCTACGGCTCTACTCTGAAAGCTCCCATTCAGCCATGAAAAGACATGGATACGTGAGGAAATTAAAATATACACTAACAATCACAAGTGAGCCTTAGTCACTCTCATATCAATTTATTTTGGCAAAATGTGTATAAATATAAATACGTTTATTAAGTGTGCTGATAATTCATCACTGCATCCGCTGTTCTGGTTGAGTTATTTGATTGCGATATGCAGAGAGCAGCCACACTCCCCCTATATGAATAGGAAATAAGTTTGCTTCAGTCCATGCCAAGGGCGTAACCATCCAAACGATAAGTTAACTGCTGGCAA
This sequence comes from Loris lydekkerianus, assembly GCA_963574355.1. Classification (NCBI taxonomy): domain Eukaryota; kingdom Metazoa; phylum Chordata; class Mammalia; order Primates; family Lorisidae; genus Loris; species Loris lydekkerianus. The sequence goes on from CAUYPK010047581.1 coordinate 11,654, forward strand.
GAGAGACCCACCGTGTGGTCCAGGGATTTCTCACACATGACCAGGGGTTGCTTGTAAGCCTGCCACAATTCACTCAAAGGGGACAACAGGAAGAGAGAAGCAGAAATGCAGGGAACTGGAGTGGGGTATGCTGGGGAGATGTTTGTTCATCCTTTATGTTACATTAACATGTTCCATGTGAACAAGTATATCCAGATGCTGATATACTTTGTCAGTGCCCCAGTGAGCTGAGATGCAATTTCCGTCTCTGAAGGGGAATGCGTTTCTGAGGTTTGCTTGTTGCTTTCCATCTTTCTGTGACACCCCAGGAGGTCTCTGGTGACCCTCCTGCTTTCTCCCAGCTTTGCATAAGTTCAGGGTCCCTCCACCATCCTTCACCAGGCTCGCAGTCTCCGTTCCTTCTTTTCACAACAGCGCCCTCAACCCTTTACCACCCTCCCACCCTGCATCTTTTCAACCACCTTTCAAAGGAGAGTGAAGCACATTCCTTTGTCAAACCAGGGAAAACTGATTTCCAAAGAAAAGAAAAGGCAAGCACACAGTCCACACCAGGAAGGTTCGGGAGATGGTAATAATGTGGGTTTCAGCTCTGTTGACCCAACGTAAAGAGGGGAGTGGACCCGAAGGAAACCCTGTCTGATAACTATTAACATGTTCTACTGTTTGGTAAGAAAGAATTTATTTCCTGTGAGGTGGGAGACTGCATGACACCAGTCAAGCTGTATATCAAGTTCACCTTGGGAAAGAACCCATTGACCCCACAGTCAACTATTACTGTATTTCTGGGGTAATTCAGATTACATTCAGATCTGGGGCAGAGCTGCCAACCACACTCATCTTCAGACTGTGTCTCACAGTCGTGTTCAAGGTATGCCTATTCCACCGACTCCAGATCTGCATATAGACCAGGACGCTGGATCAAGAAAAATAGCAAAGAAAAAACTCAAAACTTTGACACCACTAGCATAGCGCAACAGTTTCTGTGGGTTTTCAGGTGCTTCAGCCAAGGCAGAAGAGGACCATGGAAAAATAGGAAATCACTCCACCTCATTACCACTCCCTGTGACCACATCGGGTTAGCTTAAAATCTACTAAAAGGTTGTTGCGGATGCCGCAACCTTGGGAGGCTGAGGCAAGTGGATCACTTGAGCCTAAGAGTTTGAAATTGTTGTGATGCTGTGGATCACTTGAGCCTAAGAGTTTGAAACGTGTTATGATGCCACGACACTCTACCCAGGGTGACAGGGTGAGATTCTGTCTCAAAAAAAGAAAAAAAAATCTACCAACAGGTTCTGTTGGCTCTGGCAGTCATGAGATATTTGGACTAGAGTGGGGTTGGCTGGAGAAAGACCTTTTTCAGGGAGATATTTTCACCCTCTATTCTCTTGACTTATGTAAAATGATTTCTCAGAATATTCTCAACAACTGATATTGGTAATAAGGAAACCTTCCAAAGACTGAGACTGTATTTTCAGCAATTCAGGCTAAACCAGGGACTTCTTAAGTCTTGAGTCCTGCAATCACTTTAACCATCTTTGCTGGTCGTCTCTGTGGCCCACTGTCAACCTTTCTGACTTCAGTGAATTAACAAGGGGTGGACTCGAGTCTGTTCTATTTGAAACAGACCCAGGAAGCTCCTATAAAACAAGGACATACAGTTTTTCAGTTGGAATAAGGTATGGGGCAGGGGTTCAGTACGTATTGCCCCCAACTTATAAAGGAAATTCTGAGTTTTTAGGAAATCAGCTATTGTCGGCCTTGGCATTGAAACTTTATTATGAAACAACCTAAAGGCACAAGAAGATGGACAAGGTGGGGCGTCTCATCACTTGTAGGCATGTGATGAGAACATAGGTATGCAAAGCTGGAGATGGGAAAAGTAACAATTGTTACATCGATCCATCCAGGAGGGCAGAGCCCTCACAACAAAATCATCTCTTAACTGCCCATCTCTTAATACTGTTGTGTCAGTTTAAGTTTCAACACATGAATTGGGGGGGACACAGTCAGACCATAGCACACACACACTCACCCCCAACACAAACACGGATGCCCATAAACAAATGCAAGCAACAGCTGTGCTGCACGTGGCATCCAGAGCAGCAGTCTCAACCTTTTTGGCACCAGGGTTTCATGGAAGGTCCATGGACTGGGGAGAAGGGAGGAATTGGATTCTCATAAGGAGTATGCAACCCAGATCCCTCACATGTACAGTTTACAGCAAGGTTTGGGCTCCTATGAGACTCTAATGCCACTGCTGATATGACAGGAGGTGGAGCTCAGGAGGAGGAGCTCCGGAGGAGATGCTCGGGAGGAGGAGCTGGGGAGGTGGAGCTGGAGAGGAGGAGCTCGGGAGGAGGAGCTGGGGAGGAGGAGCTCGGGAGGAGGAGCTGGGGAGGAGGAGCTGGGGAGGTGAAGCTGGGGAGGTGAAGCTGGGGAGGTGAAGCTGGAGAGGAGGAGCTGGGGAGGTGAAGCTGGAGAGGAGGAGCTGGGGAGGTGGAGCTGGAGAGGAGGAGCTCGGGAGGAGGAGCTCAGGAGGAGCTGGGGAGGAGGAGCTGGGGAGGAGGAGCTCGGGAGGAGGAGCTGGGGAGGTGGAGCTGGGGAGGT
>CAUYPK010047582.1:0-55517 GCA_963574355.1 Loris lydekkerianus
GTGCCCAGTGACTTTGGCACAGAGAACCCAAGGCTCTAGCAGTCTCTGGACAGGAGAAGGGCTCTGCGCAGAGGTTGGGAGGGCTCCAGAGGGCACACATCTACCGGAGTCCCTGGTGAGATGGATGCGCTAGTGTGGAGGCTGGGTGGACACAGGAAGGGGGACGCAGAGTTGCGTGGCTACCGCAGTTCCTGGTCAGGGAATGCAGGGCCCCGGTAGGTGCAGGTCACTGGTCGGGGGTTGCTGCACAGCTCTTATGGAGTTCTGGGCGGCCCCAAGCCCAGGAGTTTGAGGTTGCTATGAGCTGTGACGTCAGGGCACTCTACCCAAGGCAACAGCCCAAGGCTCCAGTGTGCCAAAACCGTCTCACTCTGCTCTTAAGGATTAGGGCTGTGAGGCAGTTTAGTCCCCGCCTTTAAGCTGCTCAGTCACTGGGTTACTTTGTCCCGCCCATTCCTTGCTCTGGGACCCTGAGGGCAGAGCTTGCCGGAGCAGTTTTTTCACACAATCGCTTTCACTGAGCCCAGTTCAGTGGCTCATTTTGGGGCCCCGGACAATGCCCAAAGTTCTCCACACTCTTGCTCTAGCTCTCCCCAAGGCAGCTCAACTGAGCGCCAAGTCCAAGAACACCAAAAAAGTTCACAGGTAAGGCCTTTCCAGTTTGCAGTCTCACTGCTACTTGTACACATGGTTGCCGGTGTTATTAGGTTGATCGAACACTCGCAGCCACTTGCTAGTTTTCCACTGTTTTTGTCCTCCTCCTGGGGTCCAGAAGTCCCTTGCTGGCTCCCTGTATCTTCAAAGGGATGATCATAAACAGATCCCACTGGCCAGAGATGTCTGGAGTCTTGTCTCCCCAGACTCGCCGTGCCCAGTTGCATGGAAGCTGTTACTCAGCCGCCATCTTTAATCCAATCTCCCCCAGTTACTTCTTAATCCCAGTTCAACGCTGATGATGGGTGGTTTGAAATAATAACAGCAGCTAAGATTATTGAAAGTTTTTTATGTGCAAGGTGCAATGCTGACTGGAAATATGCCAACTCTCCTGATGTCAAAATTGTTAATATTATCTCTAGAGGCAGACCGACAGAAAATGTGTGCATGCATATATGCACATGTGTACACCCAATCGATTAAATACTTACGACATGCCAAGCACTTTACATGTGTCTCAACATTTAAACTTCACAATAGCCTAAGGATGTTGGCACTATTGTTATGTCTACTGTGGATGGGAGCAGTGATGTTCAGAGAGGTTAAGTAACTTAAGTGAGTTCACACAGTAAGAGCGTTGAGTGCTCAGAAGAGAGACACTTATTGGTTGGTCTGGAAAGGGAGAGGAAAGCTTCCAAACCCACAGCAGTGAATATGTCTCTGGAAGATGCTGGTAATAGAAAGAAGATATATCTACACCAAGGATTGGGTACTGGGCAGAACTGGCCTGGGGTAAACATTTCAGTCTCTGGACATGTGTCCTTCCCTTCCCCACACCCTGGAACCCAGGAGCCCTCTTGTTTTCCATGGCTTCTAGAGTACCCCTGGGCAGACCTAGTCTTCTCCTGACAATATGAAATGGTCACTGGCTCCTATTCTCTGCTATGACAGTAAGAAAATGTCAGTTAATTTCCTTGACTTTCGATTCCTGTAGGGGTAAAATGGGCTCTTAGCCTCAATACTAGTGATCATAATGATAATACCAATATGATAATAGCTAATTTTTATTGTCAGGTCTATATACACTTGGGCTACTCATTATCCCATTCACCTGCACAACGACTCTCTGAGGTGGGTACTACTGTTGTACCCATTTTAAAGTCTGAGTCTCAGAGAATTTAAATAACGTGCTCAGGGTCATGGAGTTGGATTATAGACCTGGACAGATTGGTTCCAAAGCCTACTTTTAACCAAAAGGCCTAAACTGAAGGACATTTGGGGTTTTAATGATATTTCTTTCATTGTCTGCTTCTTGGAAAAAAATATTCATGAAGGCATTGAGAATCAGGAAGGCTTGAAGGTGGACTTGACTTGAATGCTAAGAACAGTTACTGGATGTATTCGTTATCTATTGCTGTGTAACAAATTACCCAACACCTTGCTGCTTAGAACAACAAATGTTTCTTATCTCATGGTTTCTATAGGTTGGGGATCTGGGGTGATTTAGTTGGGTGATTCTGTCTTAGGGTCTTATGGTGCCTGGGGGCTGCAGCCAGCTGAAGGCTTGAGCTGCGAGGATGTACTTGTGTGTTCACGTGCTTGTTGATGGTCACAGTTCCTTGCTGCCCATTGCCTGGAGGCCTCCATTCCTTGCCATGTGGGCCTCTCCAGAGGGTACTTGGGGGTCTTTATAACATGGTACCAGACACCCCCAGAGTGCGTGATCCCAGAGAGTAAGCCCATTGCAAAAGCCACAGTGTCTTTTATAACCTACTCTCAGATGTGACTTATCCCTTCTGACACATTCTTTTGGTCACAATATGAGAGGGGAGAGCAGAAGGGTGTGCATATACTAGGAGGTGGGGATGGGTGGGGGCCATCTGGGAACAGCCTTATCTGGACCCCAGCCCATCTCCCCAGGGATCTGACTTTATCCATTATTCTCCATTCAGCCCTCTGGGAATGTTGTAGCCATTTTGTGCCCCAGTGCCAAGTGGGCAATGGTGCTTTGCAAGTGACCTGCAGCCTAGACAACACTGTGGGAACCTGAACATGGGGAACTTTGGAAGGTGGGGAGGTCAGGCTTGATGATAGTCGGGGAATGTGGGGATCCCATTTTTAGGACTCAAGTTTTGCCTACTCAGCAGGGTCCTAGAGCTGGAAGAGAGGGGGCATATAGCCTGTCTCATCTGTAAGATAAAAATAAGGCCTTCCATCTCCTCTCTTCTGCTCCTGTGCAGAAAGCTGTACCTCCCATGAGAAATGAGGTCTGCCGGGTAAAGGGAAACACTCCCTGGTTCTTTATTGAATCCAATCATTTACATCTCATTGAGCCCAATCAAATTAGCCACTTATCATATTAAAGTGGCAAAAGAGGGATGTGTCAAGCAGTGCTAATTCAATAGGAAAGAGGGACTGACTGGGAGCACTATGTCATAGGATTCTGATGCCCGTCTTCAAGTGGTGGAAGTCCGATGTTCCCCTCTGCCAGTGATGGTCTTGATGACCTTCCTCCAACAGCTTGGCTGGATGCCACATTTTGGCCAGGCAATGGAAAAATAGGAGTTCTGAGCCCTGTAGGGGCATGGGATGGGAAGTGTGGAATGAAGGAGATGGGTGATATCAGACCTTAGGGGAGAACTGTGATTTCTAGATATAGGATGGTATTTAAAGGCATGAGATTTGGAGCCAGACTTCAAAGCTTTCTAGCTGTGGGGCCTTGGGCAAGTTACTTGACCTATCTGGTCATTAGTTTTCTCACCCACTAAATGGGAGATGGTAATATTGTCACAGAGGGTTCCCACTGCAATGCTACATAGGCAGTATTCCAGAGAAATCTATTCCCTTTTCACTTCTCTTTTAATCCTTCTCATTACATCAAGGAACAAAGCTCTGTTTGACACTAGGCTGTCAGTACTATCTCTTTAATGCTTATAAAAACTCTCTAACCCTTTTGCAGCTGCTTGGGTGTTAGGGAATGGTGAGAGTTGGAATCATGGAGGCTTGCACTTGAATCCTGCTTGCCTTCCTTATTAGTTGTGTGGTCTTGGATGAAGTGCTTTAATCATTCTGCATATCAATATGTAAAAAGAAAATAATAGCAGTACCCACGTCATAGGTTTCTTATGGTGCATAAATGAGTTCATGAATGTAAAATGTTTAGGACAGGGCCTAGTTCATAGAAAACAATAAATGCTAGTTCCCATTATTATTCCTTAATTTAGCCTCTTCTCTGCCACTTCCTCTTTCAGACTCTCATAGCCTCTGCATTTCACCCATTAGAACTATTTGCACTTCCTGGCTATGCCTCAGGGCCTTTGCACATGCTTTCTTCTAACTGGAACATCCTTCTCTCAGACTCTGCCCTGGCCAACTCCTGCTCAATTTCTAAGCCTCGGCTGACATGTTTCTTCTTCTAGGAAGCTTGGGCTGACTCATATTCTCGTTCCCTGTGATTCTTCCCTATTGCAATTTGGAATTTTGGAATTTATTTCTTTCTTCTCCTGGGACTCCTGAGTGCTTCAGGAATGGGAGGGTTCAAGACCATAGTCTGTTCTTATAGCCCCAGGACTTATCCCAGAATCTACACCTGGATGCCTATCACCAGAGGCCTGATAGGATTCTATACAGTCATTGACTCATGTAATTCTCATTTTTTTGAGATAAGTTTTGTCTTGTTTTCAACAGCTTTATTAAAATACTAATAAGGTAGACACATAAACTACATATATTTTAAGTATACAATTTGGTAAATCTTAACATGTATACACTGTGAAAACAAAACCACGATCAAGTTAGTGAACATAACCATCAACCCCAAACATCCCCCTGCGTGCTTTTGTAATCCTTCTACCCCTTTCTTCCTTTCCACCCCTTCCTCAGGCATACCGGTGTGCTTGCTATCACTAGCTTTCCACCACTAAACATATGTTTGCATTTTCTAAAATTTTATGTAAAAGGAATCACATAATATGTACTTTTTCTTTTTTTTGGCTAATTGCACATAGCGTTAACTATTTTGAGATGCATCCATTTTGATGTATATATCAGTGTTCATTCCTTTTCATTTCTGAGAGGCATCTGTTGTGTGGGTATAACACAATTTGTTTATTCATTTACCTGTTGATGGACATTCGAATTTTTCCAGTTTAGGGCTATTATAAAGAAAGCTGTTATGGACATAGATTTTATGTTTATCCCATTATGCAGAGGAGGAAACTGAGGCAGGGAGTATATCAGTTGCTGAAGGTCACAGCTGAAGGTCACAAAGCTAACAAAGGAATCAGTGGCGGAGACTTATGATGACTGAGGTACTGTGGGTCCAGAGCCCAGGCTCTTTTTACCTCCTCTATGTTAAGTAAAATTTCAAACGTAAGCAAAAGTAGAGAGAATAGAATCATTCACACCCATTGATCCATCACTCAGCTCTGACAATGACTAACTCATGGCCAATATTGTTCCATCCTATTTCTACATTTTAACGGATTTTTCTAGAATATTCAAATGCAAACCCCAGACGTAATGTCATCTCACTTACAAATACGTCAGCTTGTATCTCTCACTGACGTGAATGTCAAAAAAATTACTGTGGAAATTTCAAATCTAGCCCAAAGTAGAGACAATAATATAATAACTCCCTTTATACCTCTTTTTAGCTTCAAGAGTTGTCAGCTCATGGGTGGTCTTGTTGCGTTAAGCTCTCATCTGTATTCTCCTTCCTCTCCCCTGCCAATTATTTTGAAGCAAATTTGTTATTTTATCCGTAAATATTTCAACAAGTACTTATAAAAGATAGGGAGTCTTGTGAAACAATACAGCCATAATGCCATTATCACACCTAAACATTTCACAGTCATTTCCTTTTACATCATTAAATATTCAGTTGACATTCACATTTCCCCAATTGTCTCATATTGTTTTATTGTTTTCTTCTCTCTCCCTCTCTTCCTTTCTCCCTCCCTGCCTCCTTCTCTCTCTTTTTATTTTTTTCTTTCATAGTCTGAATAAGCACACAAACAAGGACCATATGTTGCAATCAGTTGAGATGTCTCTAACGTCTGTTTTAATCTATGGATTCTCCCTCTCTCTCTCTTTTTTTTTTTACCTTGCAATTTATTTGTTAAGAGAAACCAAGCCATCAAGGCCATTTTCCATAACCTCCATGCCATTATCACTCTTACAAAATTAACAGTAATCCATGATGTCATCTAATACCCATCTGTATTCACATTTCCTTGATTGTCTTAAATGTGCCTTCAAAAAGTTTTCAAATCAAGATCCATACAAGCCTCTGTTGCATTCAGCGGTGGCATGGTGGTTCATCTCTTCTTGCCCACAACAGTCCTCCATCCCAGTTTTTCATGTCATCACTGTGCTCTACAAACTGCCCAACAGCCCAGGTTCTAAAGGCCACGCTATAACCCACTGGACCCCACTCTCCCTCCTTATTAGTACTCCACAAATGATCATTGAATGAATGAATGAACAAATGAATGAATGAATATCTAGGAAGAAGCAGCAGAGAACATTGTCTGAAGTAGACTGGATGGATGTGCGTGTGTGCTCACATGCACGCATGCACAGCAAATAGATTGATATACAGTAACTTGCACAGATAAAGATGAGAAAAACCAAGCGTTTAAGACCTTGACCTCTGACTCCACATTGCCAAGATCAGAATCCTGGCCTTGCCACTTACAAGCTGGGCAGCTTTGGACATGTTATCTAAACCTTTACCCCTAGGGCTGTTGAAAGGATATAATGAATTGATTCATGCAAAGTGCTTAGAACTGTGCCTAGCGTGTTATGAGTCCTCAATAAACGTTGGATCCCATAATGATCATTAATTTTATTAAAAGGGAGGGTGGAGGACCCCTTACCAGAGCTCTGCAGAGCACAGTGATACAGTTGTTGGCCTCAGTGACACCCAAGGACTTCTCCTTCTGCCCTCACTTTATTTGGAACTCATTCTAGCCACCAGATCCCACCACTTCACATCCTGCAGTTGTCTGTGTTTGGGAGGTCACCAGGTGGGTGGGAATCCAAGAAGTCACATTTCTTGCCTGTCCTGATGTAGTCAGAAAACACCTGCCTTCCTCCTCCCACTGTCCTCCCCTAGCACCCATGCTGCCTCAGCCCTGTTCATATCACTTCCAGGGACGATCTTGCAGACATGAAATGACCCAGGGCCAATGTTGTGTTTTGAAACCCAAACCCTGAAACCTATCTCCTGTTATTTGGCTGCCAAAATCAAGTACATCTGCTTTAGCGCAATTAAGAAATTGCAGCCCAACAAAGGAAAACATGCTGCTGAAACAGACTTGTGTGTGCTGTTAAATATTCCCAGCCCAGCAACGGGGTGTCGCGACAGACCGGGAGGGAATCTTGGTTCATGAATCAGGAGGCGCAAAGCTAAACCAGCCATCAGACACCCTGAAGTCTTTTTATTAACAGTGAAATGGCAATGACCAATGCCTTTTGAAGTGATGTTCTGTGCCGGGCACTGTGCTACATGAAACATCACATTTTCCATGATTTGATCTTCCTAGCTCCTCTAGGAGGTGGGTCGAATTTTTCCCATTTTACAGATGAGGAAAGTGAGGCTTAGAGAGGTTATGTCATTTGCATAAGATTGTTTACCGGGGTAGAGCTGGGATTTCAACCCACTTCTGTTCAGAGCTTTAAACTCTGCCATTAAGCATCCTCTTAGTTAGGAAATATGTCATTTCATAGAACGCCTTACATATCATGCTCTGAGCTCTTGGTCAGCTGTGATTAGAAACCATTGCTTTGCTTCCTATGATAGGACATGTCTGTGTCTCTCAAAGTGAGTCAGTCCCAAAGATAAATTCAATACACTGAAAAACAGCATTGCAGATCTACAGGAGGAGAAATCTGTGCTAATTTGATGGTTAATGAATGAATGTCTCAAGATGTTTCCATAGAGACAAATTTTTAATTTATATGATACATTAGTAGCCTTGAGATAGATGCTTCATCTTTCTCGGTACCTAACAGCTTGTTGGTTTGTTAGCCTAGATCTATAGGTCTGATCTCCCTCACCCCAGCTGCAATTTCCTCTCTCATCTTCATTACTTTCTCACCCCACAGTTTTCTCCTGATTTCAGTGTGTTCTGGAAAATAGTTTATATTACACTCTCTCTCTAACACTCCTGGACTGTAGTAACAGAATAAGTTTACAAATCTTTGACTAATTGGCTGGTAACATTTAAGCAGTGTGTTGGAATTTTGCCTAGGATGGTAAGCCAGAAAAACTTGTTTTTACTTGAACTTGGCTATCAGGAAAATGATTTATATGTGTGTCTGGGGAAGAGGTGGCTCCTGAGAGAAGATCTAGTAGCAGGTGTTCTGAAAATATAGTGGGGCATCTTTTAGAGGAAGTGTAATCTTTTCACCTACAGAGATCCTTTGGAGTTATAAGCTATAAACAAATTGGTTTTAAGCTGGCTTTGTTAAAGAAAAAGGAAATTTATAACGGGAAAGACAGAAGCACCTTCAGGTTGCTCCAACTTGGAGGAAACTTGAGTGACATTCTTACTTCCTGACTCATCAGGAAGTTTTAAAGGTTGGGGGACTTGCTCAGCCCTAACCCTGGAGCCCACTGAAGTCCTCTTTCTTTTATATTCCATGTCAATCTCTACCTTTGGGAGGAAAGTAGATAAACATGTCCACCTTCTCTGTTGGTATCCAGGTTCATATCACATCTGCTCTTACCTGGATCATTGCAACAGCCTACTAACTGGTTTCCTGGATCCCTCTCTGGCTTCTGTTTGTGGCACCACAGCCAGATTGATGCTGTGAAGGCACCAGTCATATCATGCAGCTTTTTTGCCGGTTTTTCCCCACCAAGGGTAAAAGCCCAAGTCCTCACTGGGACTGTCAATGCCCCATAGGACCTGGTTCATATGCTCTCTTCCCCTCACCTTCACTTCCTTCTCACCACACCAGCCCTCTTTCTGTTTTCAAACACACCTACAGTCAGCCCTACCTCAGGGCCTTTGCACGTGCTATTCCTTCTCTTGGAATGCTGTGCCCTCAGATAGCTACTCGCTATTTTGCTTCTTTTTGTATTTTACCCAAATGGCCCTTTTAATGTGGACCTTCTCCTCCCCTAGTCTAAAATTTTAATTCCCCACCTTCAACACTTCATGTTCACCTCCCCTCCTTTTATTGTTTTCTCCAAAGCACTTATCATTAATCTGACATACCACATACATTACTTACTTTTCTTGTTTATTGCTTCTTTCTCTGCCCTTTCCCCATCCAGCACTTAAAGCTTCCTGAAAGCAGGTGTGTTTGTTCACTCTGTCTCCCCTTACTAAAGCAGTGCTTAACAAATATTTCTGTGTGGTAGAATTGAGTTTGTGTTTTTGGAGAGTCCATACAAACCCACCTTCTTTACACTAATGGCTATAAGTGTTATAATAACATCTTTTTTGTTATGATAAGTAGGTTTCTTTGCATGAGGATCATAATACAAAGTCTGGCTACTGAATTCTATGATGTGGTTGTTGCATATGGCTGACTTTAAAATCAGGTGGCTCCCCGAGACATAACTGCAGAAGGAAGACTCTTCGATGCAACTAGAAAAATGAAGAGTTACCTTCATGGGACACCGAGTTTACAGGGCAGGGGAGGACTCGAGTGCCTCCAAATGATGGTGACCTCAAAGGATAGTGTCAAGTTAAAGAGCACAGGCTCTTGCGTCAGACTGCCTGGCTTCAATCCTGGCTCCAATCTCTTGCTAGTAGGGTGATGAAATCTGGGCAAATTCATGTCTCCAAACCTTAGTTTCTCCATCAGAAAAACAGATGGTAACAATGGTGCTGACCACCAAGAGGCTTCAAAGATGGAGAGAAGCAAGCCACACTTAATGGGTGACAGGGTGACTTAATGGGCGATAAGGAAGAGCTCTGGAAAGGTGAGGTGTGGTTGTTAAGCTGGGGAAAGAGGGGTCATTCAGTGATGTCACGGGGACAAGAAGCCAGGCACCTCTGGAGGATTTAAGGTGTGATGTTGGGACTTTCACATACTGGGAACCATGGAAAGGGGGCTAAGTTCCCAGAACTTGGAGCCTCCGAAGTTCAAATCATTTCCAATCTTCAACTCTGGCTGTGGGAAGAGGACATCTTTGGGGGTGTGGGCTCAGGCTCTCAATTTCTTTGAGAACTGTTGTTTCCTCTCTTGATGGGAAGTCCCTGTGGCAGGTTTGTGTTACCTGCCTCTGCCATTAGGGGAAAGCTGATGACATCGGACCCGGATTGGAACAACAAAACCGTATCTCCTGGGAATTTAGAATTGGGACTTGGTTTTCATTGGTAACTTGAGCTGGAAAGATGTGTGAATTTGGGAGCTGTGGGACAGTCATGTTCGGCCATGTGTGCTGAGAAGGTTTAGGAGGAGAGAGATACAGGGATTATCTGTCATGTGGTGGTGGTGGAGGTGGGTCACTCATTGTCCCACCCTCCTTTTCATGTGTAGTGAATTTCACTTTCTGTCTCAGTGGAATCAAAGCTGCCTCCAGTCAAAAGAGCCCAAAAGGCCACATCTTTGTTTTCCAGCACTGGTGGCCACAGGTGCAGGGGGAAGTGGTACAGGCTTGGTCAGCTCTTCTCAGCCACCTGGGGCTTGAATCTGGAGCACATGCTTCACAAACACTGAGCCACACTAGAAGAACGAGGACTCCTTAGAGAAAAGACTAATACCTGATCTGTGGCATGAATTGTACACAGTGAACCTGGCAGGTCTTTTCCTACCAGCCAGCCAAGAAGCTATGTAAGACCAATGAGGTCCATCAAGGGGTCTCAGGAACCATCTTAAAGGGGATCCCACTGGCTCAAAACAGAACAAATTGAACACAAATAGGACCAGGACTTCAGTGGACTGAAAGTACTTCTCATGTGTGGAAATTCAGGAGTTCACCATGATGCTAACCAACAACAGTAACAAAACCCACAGGATCCCTCGGAAGACACTAATTTACCAATGCATTAGTTTGAAAACTGGCAAGGAAAGGGAGGCAGTAAAGCATTTATCCTACTTTCCCTACGCAAACTGTCAGAGTAACCAAACAATGGAAGGGCATGTTTATCTTTATAAATAGTCTAGCTCGTAAATGAAGAAGGATCGGTAGAATTTCACCATATTTAATACTTAACGAAATGAAGGATTTGGGAAGTGATTGCCAATGCTTGCTGATATCTAACAAAAAAGGTAAACGGGCCTCCTGGGCCATAATCAGGAAGCAGTCAGCAAGAGAACTGGAATCAGATCAAGCCTCCAGATCCGACTGCCGATTTCTAGGAAACATAGCAGAAACAGAAACATGTTCAATTCAACTGTGGGGATAGTCTCCGTAATTCAGATTGTGGGGAACATGACAGAAACGGATTTCCCTTTTTTAAAAAATTTTTTTTTCTTGTATATATTTGAGGTATACAATATAATGTTTTGTTATGCATCTACTGAAAAGAATACTCTAGTTGAGGAAATTAACATATTCACCATCTCACATAGTTTCTACTCTTTCAGCAAAAATCCTGAGCACAGTACAGTGTCACACATATATTAAGGAGAGTCCTCAGGTCATCCGTTCAGACTCTTTCATCCTACGTATCTGATACTTGGGATTCTTTGATTTACACCTTCCCATTTCCTCTTCCTCCCTCTGGTCCCTGCTAACCTAAAAAGAGAAGAGGGTGAGCAAGCTTATTATTATTTTTTAATCTTTTTTTTTTTTTTGGTCTGAATTAAGGGAACTTTATTGATGTTACATGACAAGGTGGGGCTCTCTAGGCCCCTCCTGTTCTTCAGAGGGTCTGGTGTGGAAACTGTGTGGAGGGGAGATTCTCTGTGAGGTGGGGGACTGAGTAGGCAGGGACACCCCAGCAGCTAAGGGCCTCCCTCTTCTTCTTGTGCTCTGGCTGTGGCTGGTGGTCTGGGGGTTCTTACTCCTTGGAAGCCATGTGGGCCATAAGATCCATCACCACGTTGCTGTAGCCAAATTCATTATCATACTAGGCAATGAGTTTGACAAAGTGGTCATTGAAGGCAATGCCAGCCCCAGCATCAAAGGTGGAAGATTGGGTATCACTGTTGAAGGCACCCAGGATGCCCTTGAGGGGGCCCTCTGATGCCTGCTTCACCACCTTCTTGATATCATCATATTAGACAGCCTTCTCCAGATGGCAGGTGAGATTCATGACTGACACATTGGCAGTGGGGATGTGGAAGGCCATGCCAGTAAGCTTCTCATTCAGCTCAGGGATGACCTTGCCTACAGCCTTGGCTGTGGGGGCAAGGGATGATGTTCTGGAGAGCCCCGCGACCATCATGCCACAACTTCCCAGAGGGGCCACCCATAGTCTTCTGGGTGGCAGTGATGACATGGACTGTGGTCATGAGTCCCACCATGATGCTGAAGTTGTCATGGATGACCTTGGCCAAGGGGGCTAAGCACTTGGTGGTGCAGGAGGCATTGCTGACAATACTGAGGCTGTTTTCATACTTCTCATGGTTCCCACCCATCACAAACATGGGGGCATCAGCAGAAGGGGCAGGGGTGATGGCCCTTTTGGCATTCCCCTGGTGAGCCCCAGCCTTCTCCATGGTGGTGAAGATGCCAGTGGACTCCACAACATACTCAGTGCCTGCCTCACCCAATTTGATTTTGGTGGGATCTCACTCCTGGAAGATGGTTATGGGATTTCCATTGATGACAAGCTTCCCATTCTCAGCCTTGACTGTGCCATGGAATTTGCCATGGGTGGAATCATACTGGAACATGTAGACCATGTAGCTGAGGTCAATGAAGGGGTCATTGGTGACAATATACACTTTGCCAGAGTTAAAAGCAGCCCTGGGGACCAGGCACCCAATACGACCAAAGCCATTCATTCCGACCTTCACTTTCATTATGGGGCCTCGGGGATGAGGCTGGCGCTGCAACTAGAAGCAGTGGCTGTCTGACGAACGGAAGGAGCAGAGAGCCAGCAAGCTGATTATTAAAAGAGACTTATAGATAGCAGCCCGTGGTAAGGTATGGGTCTGATTTTAATCTAGAATTTAACAAATAATTATAACAAAAATACTATGAGATGATTGTGTAGATTTGAACAGTGACTTGGCATTTAATAATTTTGAGAAAATATTATAAATTTTTGAAGCATGATGATAGTTTTGTGGTTTTATCAACAGGGACATCTATCTATTTATTTTTTTATGGTGACACATATATCCTTCTCCATCGGGGAAATGTTGTCCCCTGGGAGACATTCGGCAGTGTCTAGAGACATTTTTGTTTGTCACAACTAGGGGTAAGGAGGTGCTCCTGGCATTTGGTGAGTAGACACCAGGGATTCTGTAAACATCCCACAATGCACAGGATGGCCTTACAGCAAAGAAGTCTTTGGCCCAAGATGTCAATGGTGCCACGACTGGGAAACCCTGTTCTAGAGATACATGTTGAAATAGTCATGGATAATAATATAGGGTAAATGGCATTTGCTTCAAAACATTGTGGGGATGGGACAAAGTGGGTGGAGGTATAAACGAAAGAAGATTGGCCATGAGTTTGAGAATTATTTAAATTGGTGATGTGAGTTCACTATCCTATTCTATTTACACGTGTATGTGTATGAACATTTTTATAATAGAAACTGAGAAGCATGATACAGGCGTAGTGGGGATTGTATTCCAGGCAGCAGTGCCCACAGCAGCCCGAGGCGCCTGGTAGCAGTGGGGGAGAGCTGATGCAAGCTGAGATACTTGGTTTTTAGTGGCAGCAAGGGTGGTGTCCTCACCGGGTTTGGGCTGTAGCGTGATTGGGGCTGTGGTTCTGGCTGTCTAGCCTCTTCTTGCTCCTGCTTGTTTTTGTTTTGTTCCTTGACCTTCCTGGAGATTCTCAATCTCCTGATAGCCTTTCAGTAAATTCCTTTTCTGTTAAACTCAGCTAAAGTCAGTTTATGTGCAGCCAAGAATTCTGACTGATAGAAGAACAGAATGAAGCAGATGTATAGGGAAAAAGACCATGGAAGGGGTGGGGGGAGAGAGAGAGAGAGAGAGAGAGAGAGAGAGAGAGAGAGAGAGAGAGAGAGAGAAGAGAAGAGAGAGGAGACTGACTCATGGTTTCTGATTTCTTCTTCTGAATTCCTACCCCCCTAGATTTTTAAAACTTTATAATCAACTCTCCTTTCTGTGAAAGCAAATGTAAGGGGTCTTCTTTTATTTGTAATCCAAAGATTCTCAGTGTAGACTCATTGATTACACATTCACCAAACTACCTTCCTGCTGTGTCTGCTTTTGCTCACTCCAGTGCAGATGTCCCATAAATATTTGTTGAATAAATAAATGATTACAATTTGAGTTCAGACAAAGAACCAATGTGGTGTTCACACCAGCAGGGGCATCGGGTCCTCTTGGCATTTGTAATCATCATTGCAAATGAACACTATGGGTCCATTCTGGTATATAGGTCAGTCTCTTGTGAGTTTTGCCAGCATATGTCAGTCTCCCTGAACACACAATGGATGCTGGGATTCCAAGTCCTTGTATGACTGGGTACCAAGGAATCCATGACAGAAAGGCCCTGTGAGAGGCAGCTTTCCCTCCTGTGCTGAAGATAATCTTCTATTGATGGACATGGCTCATTCAAACTTTATTAACTAGTGTGGCACATAAGAAGACTTTCTAAACAGGGTAACAGGGTTTATGAGAACAAACTTGGAGTTGAACAGCCTTGGGTTATGATCCTAAGTATGCCACTTGCTAGTGTGTTTTCTCAGGCAAGGTATTCAACCTCTCTGTGCCTCAGTTTCCTCATTCATAAAATGGACTATATTAAGGATTAAATAAAAAAAAAAAATACACACATACATACAAGCACCGGCACATAGAGAACATTCTTTAGATGGTATTATTTCTAAACATTTTGGATATTGCTGTTGTAGGGAGGTTCTTCTGGTATAATGACCACCAACCAGGAGATGTTTAAAGTAGAAGATAGTCAACCTTTAGACCCACTTAAGGCCCATGGCTCCCATTATGTCATTTGGTTGATTCAGTATGGGCCAGCCCATTAATTATGCAGCATTGATAACCCCCAAGGGCCTGGTCTGGAGGAGAGACTTTATTGTGTGTGGGGGGCTCCAGTGTTCTGCTGACCAACCTGGGTTCTACCACCTTCTACCTGTATGAACTCCAGCATGGGGCCTAATTGCAATGAGGTACTACAATAGGGAGATAATTGCAGCTAGCCCATGTGGCGAAAATTAGATGCAATGATATGTGTAAGACTCCTGCCACATGATGGGGGGGCGTGTCAAAAATTGTTTCACTTCATTCCATTTATTTTTCTAACTTTCAGGATTGCTAATGACTCATTTCTACCAAAGTGGTCTTTTGGCTGGTTCATTTTGTTTCCAATTTTGTGGAGAGAGTACTTAAAAATTCCTTGAAGATCATACTGTCTGAAGTTACAAGTGGTGAACCCCAGCTCTGTTACCACAAAGCCCTATTAGCTTCAGATCATTTATCTTAGGACCCCAAAAATGGACACCTGTGAGTCTTCAGACTTGCTCCCTTCAGCTCACATAGCACTTTAATTTTTAATTTTTTTTTTTTTTTTTTTTTTTTTTTTACAGATGGGGGTCTTGCTATGTTGCCCAGACTGGACTTACAGTGTTTTCAAAATGGGGAAAATTCCACTAAACATTTCATGACTTCACTTGAAAAATCAGAAGGTCTTTTTTTTCCCCCACAGGGAAGAAATTGGTTGGAGCTAAGCTATGGATGGTCCCTCCAGACAGAGCAAAATTCTCCATTTCTCTGCAGTCCCCCCACTCTCTATTGTCTCACTCATTCACTTACTTCTTATACCTGGCTAGTCCCTCAGGACTGTAAGATCATGTCTGTGAAAGTGTTAAAATTCTTTAACATGCCTCTCATCAGGAGGTAAGGTCTATGTCCTCTGCCACTGCACCTGGGTGGGCCTGTGACTGCTTTGACATAATGAGTATGGAAGAAGTGACATTGTGTGCATTCTGAGGCTAGGTCAATAAATGGCCAAAGCTTCTGCCTTGCTGTCTTGGGGCACTTTCTCTGGGGGAAGCCAGCTGCTATGTAAGAAATGCAACAATCCCAAGAGTGCCATGCTGGGGAGACCATGTGCAGGTGCTCCTGCAGATGGCCCTAGCTGGGCTCCCAGGTGACAGCCATCATCACCTGCCAACCATCTGGGTGACGTAACTTGAATCTGGATCCCCCAGCTCCACTTGAGTCTTCAGATGATTGCAGCCCATCGAACATCTGACTGCAACTCCATGTGAGACCCAAATCTGTGGCCCACAAAATCATGAATAACACAAAATGGTGGTTGTTTTATCCCATGCAAACTTGAGGTGGTTTATTATACAGCAGAGATATTTGATACAAGGATCTGTGTTGGGTTCATTTGATAGTCATCAAACTTCCAGAGGATACACTGGAAGATGATCTGCGTTCTTTCATTTTTCCAGCAGCTGTAGTGAGAACTAAGAATCAGGGTGTAGCAGTAGGTTAATTCATCCATCCATCTATTCATTCATCTATCCAACAAATTTATGGAGTATCTGCTACATGCCAGACATTTGCTAAGTGCTAGAATTTTGGCAGTGGATCAAGAGAACCAAGATTTTTGCTCTCAAGAGCTTGCTATCTTACAAATATATAGTATATCGGGGTGGTTAAAGGTTATGGAGAAAAATGAAATAGAAGAGGAAAATAAGGTTTGCTAAGGCATGGATGGGGGTTCTATGACTGTTATGAGGGGCCACCAAAGTATCTTACATATCCTTTTCAAGTTTAATAACAAGAATAATAACAGCAGCCATTTATTGAGTGCCAACTACCTATGGGCTTTTATATGTGTATTTCCATGTACATTTCAGAAGTCCAGGAGGTAGGCATGATGATCCCCATTTTAATGGTGAGGAAACAATGATTTGGAGATAATGAACTCATCATTGGCAAGGAGATGAGCACCCAAGGCTGACTCCTACGCTCTGCTTTCCTCTGAACCAGTGGTTCTCAACCTTCCTAACCATAAAATTATTTTCGTTGCTACTTCATAGCTGTAATTTTGCTGCTGTTATGAATCGTAATGTAAATATCTGATTGGCAGGATGTATTTTCATTGTTATGAAGGGGTCATGACCCACATATCACTACCCACCTATCCCCTCCCCACCTCTGCAGAGCTCCATTATCTGGGTAGTGAATCAGAGATCCAACTGATGATACTTTGCTAAGGAGAATATTCTCCAAGTACATCCAGGTTTCTCTAAAAGTTACAAAATCCGTGTGTGTGTGTTTATAGCTGACTAGTACTCCATGGGTAAAGGGCACACACCTACAGCATGAACTTTAACCTTACACAAGCAATTCATGTAACCTAATTGAATGTATGCTCATGTTCATCAGAAATTTTTAAAAAAGGACTAGGCAGAGAAAAAAAAAGTCTGATGATGATTGGTGATTCCTCAGTGCAGTGTCAAAGGAAAAGGAAAAAGAAAAAGAGAAAATGATTCCCTTCGGAGAAAAAACAATCAGGAAATGAAGGGACACACTTGAAAGATTATGTATTTAATGTTTAAGCCTCTTCCTCTTGTACCTCAAGTTCAGTTTAGCATCCAACTGGCAAAACTGACAATTTATGAGGATCTTGGGCAAGTAACTGTGTGAAACTTCCCTGTGGCTCTGGAGATGGCAGGCAATTCATCCTACAGACTGTGGGGCTTTTAGGGTAAAATACTTCTCTAATATTTTTTCCCTTCTGCTCATGCTTTTCCCAAAGGGCAACAAATGGCAATAGTTTGCCGAGAAAGTGCTGGATATGGTCTTGAATGAGACTGTTCTTCCGCCTCGAGTCACTCTGTAAGAGAAAGGGAATGATCAATTTCCCCCCACCCTGCTTCTTTGTCCCCCAAGCCTGAGTCTGAGTTTTTAGAACTCCAGTGGCCATTCCAAAGCTGTCTCTTTCTTAGACAATCTATCTTTTTTTCAACCCTTCTCTTTTTCCCCCCGTGGCCACAGAAGAGGAAGAAAAGTTCTACTTTTCTTCTTTTTTTCCTGGTAATTATCCAGAGTTAGGGCTTCTGGGGGAAAAAAAATAAACTTTGGATAGGGGTCAGAATAGTGTGGGAAGCTTTCTTGGAAAAGTGTAGACTAAGATGATATTAGCAAGGGGAATTCTGGGCCAAAGAATAGACCCTCCCTCCTCTCATCGCCAGCTGGCATAGAACTAACAGCTGCCAGGCCCCGTTCTGGGTGTTTCTCGAATCTAGTTTTCCTTAACCCTCAAATATAGAGGAGGGAGGCATAATTGAATCACAGAGGGGTGAGGGACTTGCTGAAGGCCTTATTGCTAGGCTAGTAAGTGGGGGAAAGAATATTCCAGGCATAGGACAAAGCAGGAGAAAAAGCAGGAGAGTAAGAATCAGCTTGTGACTACAGCAGGTGACGGGCAGGCTCTGGGAGCTCTAACCCTAAAGGCAGTGGGAGCCCCCCAGGGATGTTTAAGCTGGAGAATGGCATCATATCATCTGCATTGTTGGAGATCATTCCGGAGGATGATCTGGAGGAGGACCCAAAAGGAGACAGGGTAGCCACAGAGGAGGAACTTGTCTCTGAGACTGTGGCAGGCAATGGAGGGTTTTATTTATTTATTTATTTATTTATTTTTATTAAATCATAGCTGTGTACATTGATATGATCATGGGGTTTTAGAAGCAGGACACAATAAGATCTGTGTCTTCAAGAAAGACACGGCCCTAGGGATGAAGAGCCTTTGCATCTGAAGGGAGATAATGTGGCCTGGGCGGCACAGTGCCGAGCCTTGTGTGAGTGGAGTGGCGCATTCAGATCGGATCAACAGAGTCTTCCTGTTGGTTCTGCTTTGGTTGAGAGAAGCAAATGAACTTGCTAAACTCCTGTTTCATTCTTACAGATCCCCTCCTCTTAAGGGGTGTGTATGTGTGTGTGTGTACACAGGGAAGCACAACCATGGCCACCAAATCACGAAAGAAATATTTTTGATTGTGAGACACTACTTCCCTCCTACGCCAGCCAATTTCTGCCAGCACTCAGAAGCTGTCACGGCACAGTCTGATGGTAGCCAGACCTGAATTCCAGTCCAAGCCCTGCCACTCCATGGTGTGACTTTGAATGGGTCATTTCCTCTCTGTGTGCCTCAGTTTTCTTACTCGAAAAATGGGGATGATTGTGCCATCTTCCTCCTCCTAGGGTCGTTGTGAGCATGAGATGACACCTATTTATATATTAAACTCAGAGCCTGGTATGGAAGAAGTGCAAAATGAACATGACCATCATTTTTTGCCGGATTCCTAGGTGTGACAGCTTCAGTTCACAACCTGCCACCATCTCACAGTTGGAGAGCCATTCTGGATTCAACACAGATCTCAGTGTACAACACCAGAAAGCTCAAATAAATAACTAAACTCGGACTGAGCTCAGTGGTCCAGAACATCTGATTCTGAAGCGTGGCCCTAGGATCATCCCCGTGAGGGCACAGCCTACGTGGAAGTAGATCAGCAACACCTGGGGACTCAGTGCCTCATGACTGTCTTTCGTCATCTGAAGCCCACAGCTGGAATTTCCCAGTAGGGATCATTAATCACACCGGCCACTGATTCCACAGACAATGGGGCTGAAGCTACTTGGCAGACCTTTGGGCAGATACGGTTCTTGGTTATTATTCCTGGTTCCAACCCACTCAGGGGAAAGGACAAGTGAACACTCACTTTCCTGTGGTAACAGTGGGCTACTGTTAGAGGCAGATCATGGGTTAGCTTTGAACCTCACTTAACTCAGAAGCTCTACCCTTGCTTTCTCCCACCTTGTCCTTCCCCCGAAGGGTAGCAAATGCTGACCTGCTAGGAAATATTTGATTGGGCTGAGGGGGGCGAAAGGAAAAGGGAAACCAGTGTATGCCCCACATCCTCCCACACGCCATTTATTAATTCCAAGTTTCACTGAATGTTTACAATCACCCAGCAAGGCAGGCACTTTCATTCCCATTCCCACTTTAAAATGAAGTGCAGACAGGGGAAGTGAAGTGCCCTGAGACACACGGCTAGGAAGAGACTCAAACAGTACCTCATTGTACTTCTTCCTATTGATTCTCACAGTTGTTCCACTGTTCCATTTTAATAGGTGGGGACACGGAGGATAGATAATGTACTTGAGAACTCACAGTGCAAAAGTGGTAGAAGTAGGATTTGAACTTAGGTCTTAAAATGCTAACCCTCAGGCTATTTACACTATAATCTACATCCTTTCTGCCCAAAGGCTGGTCTACGAATTAGCAGGTTTAGCATTATCTGACACTTGTCAAAAATGTGGCCCCTTGGGACCCACCTAGATCCTCTGAATCCAAGTCTGCATTTTAACATGGTCCCCAGCGCATTGCGGGTACCCTGAAGTTTAAGAAGCAATGATGTACATGGTCCACTTTTGCTCAGTGAGAACAGAGACACTGAGGCAGTAGGTCTCCAAAGATGGACCGGGGGATTCATCCCCTTTGCCAGGTGCATGCCACTCCTCACAGCAAGGGGGGGGGATTCATTTACTCACCCTTGAGTCTGGGCTGGTCTTGTGATTGGCTTTAACTATCAGAATACACAAGAAGTGATGGTATTGAATTTCCAAACACTTTGCACTTCCTGCCTCTGAGAACCTAGCTGCCATGCTGGTAGAAGCCCAAGCTACCTAGTGAAGACATATGAGTAGGGATCGAGGCACTGTAGTTGATAATCCCTTTTGATTATACACCCAACCCAAGCTGCAAGCCAGGGGAGTAAGCCGTCTTGGACGTTCCATCCCAGTTAAGCCTCCGATGACCTTATCCCCAGCCAACATCACATAGAAAAGAAGAATCAACCAGCTGAACCCAGTCAACCCAAGGAATCAGGAGAAATAATAAAATGGTGGTTGTTTTAAGTCACTAAATTTGGATGGTTGTTTATGCAGCAATAAATCATTTAAAGAGAAGTTGGTAACTAGAAGTAGAATGCTGCCAGAATATCAACCTAAAACATGTAGCAATGGTCTTGGAACTAGGCAGAGGGTAGAGACCTGAAAAGCTCAAGGAGGCTGTTAAAGGAGGCAGGGAAGTCAATGAGGAAATTGCCGTTGGATGGTAGGAGAAAATGAAACTTGAGTGATGAACTGCCAGGACAGTTTACTGTTCCCAGCAGGAGTGTGGAGATAGAAATGGTGCCCAATGAACCTCTCAATTGGTTAGGGAGATTTCCAAGTAGACTGCTGAAAGTGCCAACTGACTTTTATTGGCTCAGAGGTAATATTTTTATTAATTAAAATTCAATGAAGGTAACAATTCAGTTCCTTAATTGCACTAGCCTGATTTCAAGTGCTCACAAGACACCCATGGCTTTTCTATTGAAGAGTATAGAATTTTACAAAGCATTATCACCATCACAGAAACTACTCCCATCCAGGATTAGTCAGGAAAGTTTGGGGAAGTAGATGATACATCCAAAGGATTACGCAAAAGCACTGGTACTCAAAGTGAGGTCTTTGGCCCAGCAATAGAAACATCACCTGAGAGTGCCACAGGAATGACATTTCTCAGGCCCTGTCCAGACCCACTAAAGCAAAACCTCTGGGGGTGGGGATAGGAGTCTACGTTCTACCAAGCCCTCCCTTCCAGGTCATTCTTATGCCCATAAATTTCAAGAAATAAGTACTCAACTCAAAAGAGTTAAGGAAAACGACTGTTTTATAGTTGAGGGAAAGGTTAAGGGAAACAGCCACCAGCAGAGGGGAAATAGAACAGACATCACTGAGCCCCCAAGAAAACTGGAGCCCTGGAACAGTGGCTATCAGTTGGCCAAGACACATACTCATTCCAGACCCAGGGCAACGAAGGAAGGGTTGGCAGGAAAGGTAACCAATCCCCTCTCCTCCTCCTTCCTCTGTCCTCTAATTTTTTTTTAAAACTGGAGTCCCTCTGGGTCCAAACTAATCAAAATCCAGAGGACCAGGAAGTTTCTCCGCTGTACATGGGAGGGAAGAAGAGCATGGAGGATGCTCCTGGAAGAACAAGTGAAATCTAACCAGCACATGTGGTTTTGATGTCTTAGCTATGTTCTTAAAAAAACATATTTGCTATATAGATGTATAAATATTAACATTAAAAAGATGTTAAAGTACAAGTGAAAGCCACCTTATTTACAATGTGTTGGGGACCTGTGCTCTGGGAATGCTGTGTCATCATACAATTTTAAGAAAGAAAATAACCACTGTTGACATTTCCTTGCTGCTTATTTTCCCCTCCGCTCTTCTCTCTCCCCTCCTTTTCCTTCCCTTTCCCCCTTTTCTCTCTCTTCACCCCCTCACCCTTCCCCTCTCTCTACCCTCTTCCTTCTCCCTACCCATCTCTATATTATGTAACCATATTATAGTAAATAAAGTGTTGTATCCTGTCTTTTTCATTTTAAGCTACATTTTGAGCATTTCCTTGTGCCATTAAGGATTCTCTGAAAACATGTTTTTTTAGTGGCTGTGCAGATGGTTTAAAGATGATTGTTATTGTAAGCTGTCTCAAATCCTTTTGGGAAGTAGGTGGTGTACAATGCATAAATTATAAATGAAAAGCAAGTTGTTCTTAATTTTACCCTCAACCTCTAAAGTGCAGTAACTCTTTGTGCATCTGTTTCTCCAAAGCCATAGAGACAGAAGGGACAGTAACAATGGCCACGGAGGAGCCCCTGGGTGGGTGGTGGATGGGCATTGACCTGGGAAGGAAGTCCACACCTGATTCTGTCTGGTTTCTGACCATGTGACCTTGGAGAAATCTCATTGGTCAAGTGAGTGTGATTGGACCATAAATGAAGTTGGGATCAGAGTCCATGCTTCTGAGTCTACAGATGGAGCTCCTTTTCCTCTGTTGGAGCTGCCTCCAGATCTGAACCCCCATCTCTACCCCAAAGCTCTTGCTACCCTGTCTAGAAGATTAGAAAATCCTTTCCAGGATTAATGGGAAAAGGGTGGTGCCCTGCCTTCTTGTCAGGCACCTCAGTGTACATGCTGTCCCTGGGTTATGCATTAATTTATTAATTGAGAAAACTCTGAGCCTACAGCACCTGGCCGTCCAGTTGGTATTATCGCACCCATAATTCAACACCCCATTCAGTGCCTGCTTCCTCCCAGACCCCTGCCTGGGAGCGAGGCAGGAGGAGCCAGCTCCTGCTGCCAGGCCTGTGCTGCGATCTGTGTCAGTCAGGCCCATGTTCAATGTTCTATTGTCTTCTGGACACACTCTGGGCATCTTTGTCACACCTACCTGATTGGAACTGCCAGCAAAGTCTATTACCCTCAACTCCATGGAGTCTCCGTCCAGAGGCTGCGTTGTGTGGAGGGGGAAATTCTGCTCTAATGAGAACATAGCTCAGGACCTGACTGCCAGACTGAGCAGCGAGAGAAGAAATGGAGCTGGTGTCTTGAGAGTCTCCCATGAATTAGGAGGAGAGAAGCAACTCTGAGCCCAGTAAGTCTTAGTGTTAGATAACAGGGTTTGATTTTTACATATTCCTCTAAGCACCTGGACATTGGATAGGAAATTTTATGATTTTATATTATAGTGCATACATGTTATATTTTCTCTTTGTAACTTATTTTGTTACTCACACATATACATACATATACATTTTTTTCCTGGGATGATAAAGTTATTAAAATAAGGAGTAATGACCGTGGCTAGGAGGGAGCAGGTGAATAGGGAAGATAATTTAGAATGTGAAGATTAGTCACAGAATCCTGGTTCTGCTACCTACTCTCTGTGGCAGTGGTCCCCAACCTTTTTGGCACCAGTGACTGGTTTCATGGAAGGCAATTTTTCCATAGACCAGGAGGAGGGCCAAGGGTGCGATCCGATAGGAAGGAGGGTTCAGGCGGTGATGCGAGCTGTGAGTGATGGAGAGTGGCTATAAATACATATGGATTTTCAGCTCACTCACCCACTGCTCACCTCTGGCTGTGAAGTCTGGTTCAAAACAGGTTGTGGACCAGACTGGACTGATACCAGTCAGTGGCCTAAGGGTTGGGGACCACAGCTCTATAGGATAGCCCTTTAAGTCCTCTGGCCTTGGGCCTCTGTTTTCCCATTTGTGAAGTGGGAATCATAACCTGGTGCTGTTTGGGTGGGTATGTGTAATTAGATTCAAAGGGCTGTGAGAATCTGCATTCTGACTTCTACTTTTCTATATGGTTCTTCACAAAGGGTTGACACACACAATGACCAAGAGCTCAAGGATAGCTGTGAGGGAGGGAGGCAGAGGGGGACGGGTCACCGGGTCCTGCCTTGGTGGGGATGGTGGGCTGGCTTGGGGTGCAGGCAGAGCTGAGACAGGGATGGAGGCTGGCTTTGACTTTTGCCTAGTGGCTGGCCACATGGAGGCACAGGGACAAAAGGAAATGAAAAAGATTTCTGTGCTTCACTCCATGAGGTAAGGGGATAACCCAGCCTATGCTGAAAATGAAGACCCTTTCCTCATCTTCCACATGGGGCCTGGAGAATGCGGAAAGAAGGCACTTCTGGGGCCCCTCTTGCTGGGTCAACCACCCAAAGCAGAAGAAAGCAAGTTTGTCTTTCAATGTAGTGACCTGTTAGATGACTGTTGGATGAGCAATTTCTTTTCATGACTGTTAGATGAACAATTTCTCTGCCTCTGGGTTTAGGTGAGACAGGGATGATGAGGGTACAGAAGGGTGGAAATTCTCCTCTGAGGAAGAGGCTAGAAATGTGTGCAGTGAGGAAGCAACACATCTGCCTTGGGTTAAATGTCTAAGCCACAGGTCAGCTGAGCGTGACTTTCCTCCTGGGGGAAAGGAGAAGCAGCCCAGCTAGGCAGTTCTACTTCTGTTTTCAGGAGAATTTCCTCCTAATACATCCTTGGGTGTTTTCCTGGAACCAGCAAGATGGATGGCTCAGCTCTTGCCCATCAGAATTCTCTGAAATAGAATTATGGTAACTCATTGATTAAGTGGAGGCTCTCTGCACTACATGGGCTGAAAATTTGTCTCTGTTTCCATCCCCACCTCACACAATACCCGCGATGTTGTGCGATGTGACTTCCCAGTTGTCACATCCTGTCCTGAAGGGAGATCGGATAACCCTTCTCCAGTTGACTCCCCCTCTAATAAATTAGAGTTCAAAGACAACAAAGTCTAAAATTCTCCTCTTCCCAGCTTTGTATCTGCTTTGTCCTAGTCTGAATAGTTTCATTCAACTGCATGAATAATAATAATAATAATCATAATAATAATAAAAAACAGGATTAGTAGTAATAATAGCTGTTCTATTTGATCACTTACTAGGACTACAAGCCAAGGACTATTCTAAGAATGTCACAGTATTAATTTATTAATACTGGTCTTCTTACGAGACCAGTGCTCACTGTATTATCTTCATCTCTGTTTTCTAGATGAGGAAATTGAGGCACCGAGGAGCAGAAGTGATTCACCTGAGTTTGCATGGCAGGCTGTCCCCTGAGTCCACACCATTAACCATTAGGCTACATGTGCCTGTATTGGTGTTATCTGGGGAGGTGGAAACACAGAAAACAGGAGAGAAAAAGAAAACAAACTCCATAGTCTATCCCTCACCAGGATGCTGGTCACTTTATTCCAGTTGTGTGGAATTTAAGAGCCATGAACTTAAACCCAGCTGGGAAGAATCTGCTGTGTAGAGGATGTTCCTGTTTCCCCCACCCTGGAGAGGGACCTTTCCCCCCATAGCCAGCTGCCTCTCTTCTCACAAAGTGGGTGTGTTCTATTTTATTTGCACTGGTCTTCCTGCTGCATTTGGATGATTTCAGAGGTGGCATCCCGTCCCAAGTCTTCCTTGAAGACTTGTTCTTTTCTTGAGAGTCCTGCCCACATATTTAAAGCTTCAGGTGTCCATTTCCCCTTTGCAACAAGGGTTTCTGGTCCATCGGAGCTGAATTGAGTGTGGATTTTATTGAGGAAAGATCTTGCCACAGGTACCTCATAATGGACAACTCTCTAAGCGATGCTTATGACAAGTGTCTCGTGCTGTTCCAGGGTTCCATTTCCTGCTCTTGTCTCTATTTTTCCTTCTTCAGCTATAACTAAGAGATTTACGTCAATTCAAGGAAAGTCAATTGCTGAATAGCAATTTTTAGCAAACTGGCTTTTAGGGAATTGGTTTTTATTGTACTGGTTTGCTTGATTCCACATCTCATAACTCATAACTCGTAGTTTTTTCTCCACAGAAGGAAGGGAGAAAAGAAGGAAGGAAGTATGGAGGGAAGGAAGGAGGGAAGGGAAGGGAAAGAAGGGAGAAGAGAAGGAGAGAGGGAGAAAGGACCATTGGTCCTGAAGTAAAGGTAACTAACTCATCGACTGAAAAGCTGACAATGCCTAGCTCCAATTTTAAAAGAAAAGGACTTATTATGGGCACATCTAATTCTCTGAAACTGCTAAAATTTTAGCTCTTGTCCCCAGGAAAATCTTTCTCCTAGTTCGTTCTTTTTTTCTCCTTAGCTTTGCCATTATCCACATATGACAAGACCAAAATCTGCTTCTAAAGGTGACCCCTGAGTTTTTGCACAAAGTTAGTGTCTGCCATGTGTCCTTAGAGTTTTGGGTTTTTCCTACACCACAATCCAATAAACTCAAGCCTCTGTAAACTGCTCTGCAAAGGACTGGACACTGTAAGGGCTTAATAGCTATGATGATCGGCATGACATCCAATTATTTCAGGCAACTATTTATTGAACTCCCAGTACATGCTGAGCTGTATACTAAGCTCTGTAGATGCAGAGTTGAACAATAATGATCAAAGTTAATTATTATTGAGTACTCAGTGCGTACCAAGCACTTTCCTCCATGACTTATGTGGATTAACTCTCTTGATTCCACAATCATCCCATGGGAGCTCTGGAGTTAGCCTCCAGAATAGTTTGCTGAACCATTGGTCTCCACTACCCTTCCCAGCCCCTCCAGAGCCTGCGGTCCAGGCTGGGCCAGAAGTTTGGGTGTCAGGGCTGAGTAGTGAGGAATGTAGGAGGCCCTGGGGAAGGGGACTGCCTAAATCCTCTTCTCAGAATCACCATGTGCAGACAAGTTCTTGAGATGTCCCTAAACTGAATTGTTCCTCCCCAGACTCTACTTGCTCAGCCTCCACCCATAATTTCATAACCCAGACAGCCGAACCACGAAGGAGGCGGCTTGTTGTTGTTGCTGCACCATCTGTTTTTCGGCTTAATGTGTCTTCCTGGGAAACTCACACAGGAGCACTCCCCTCCGCCCATCCCTGCGCCCACTGTCTAGGCAGCACTGACAGCAGAGCTCTGGAACCCTCCTCCAGTGGGCGTGTAGGACGTTGGCGGTCCCAGCCATGTGTCAAGGTCATGCAGTCCCAGCCATGTGTCAAGGTCATGCTTCCCTCCACACCTTTGCTTGCACGTTTGTGGAACATGATCTCTGCTGCAAATGCATGCCTTCCTCGCCCTCTGTGCTGAGTTTGGAGCTCACCAGTACTCCCAACTGTTTGGATGACCCCCTATGAAGTCCCCCTCAGGCACGGGCATTTTGAGTCTAAGATTCCTACAGACCGCCCTGGCACACCCTCTCTGATCAATCCTAATCTCCTGGGAGGCGCCTGTGGCTCAAAGGAGTAGGGCGCCGGCCCCGTATGCCAGAGGCGGCAGGTTCAAACCCAGCCCTAGCCAAAAACTTCAAACAAACAAACAAAAAATCCTAATCTCCTTTTCTTCATCTAGCCTCATTGCCAGCCTTGACTTAGGACTCTACGCAGTTTATGTGCCTCCAATGGGCGAGGAAACCAGTTCTCTCCTTCCTCTACCCTGCCAGCCCCGTCCCCAGGCGTCAGCAGGGGTGACTCTGTGTCAGGCTAACCACCTCAGGCCTCGCTTTCTCTCGCACCTGCATTTGATCTGTCAGCAAATCCTGTTGGCTTCACCTTCCTACAGCCACAATCTGACCACTTCTCATCGCCCCCCCAACCTCATGATTATCTCCTTGTCCAAGCCACCAGTGTGAATCCCTGGGGTGTTATGACAGCATTCTAAATAGTCTCCCTGTATCCGCCCTCACTCCATAAAGGCAGAATGAGTCTTTAAAAAAAAATAGTGTATCTTATTTCTCCTCTACTCACATCTATTCAAAGTAGAGTCCAGGACGGTGCAAGGCTTTACACATCAGGCTCCAGCTACTTCGGGCCGCAGCTTCCAACACAAATCCTCATTCTTCCTATCTCAGGGCCTTCTTGGAAGGTCCCTGGACTGACAAGAATGTTCTTACATCAAGGCCTCTATGCTGTTGCCTTCTTGAGGGATATTCTTTTCCCAGATTTCCTCAAGGGTTCCTGTAGGTCTCTGATCAAATGTCACCTTCTCTGAGAGCCTCCTGTCATTTTCTGTACCCTTCATTGTTTATTGCCCTACGTAATACTTTTAACCTTCAGCATATTGTATGTTTAGGTGTTTTTCATTGTCTTTCTCTCTCCCCAAAAAGGTCCATGAAAGCAGGGACTTTGTTTCATTCTCTGCCTCTATCCCAGGGCCGGGAACAGAGCTTGGCACATGGTGCATTCTTGGTAAAGATGTAGTAAGTGCCTTGGTCTGAGAGGCAGGAACTGAGGCTGTGTGGCTGATCTTCTGGGTTCTAGTCCCTGCTCCACTTGTTAGTATCTGGTTCTCTAGGACAAGCTATCTAACTTCTCTGTGCATTGGTTTCTTCATCTGTAGAAGGAATATGAGTTGTTGATATGATTAAATGAGTGACTGCTTGTGAAACATTTAGACCAGTGTTTAAGAAAACACAAAACATCTCAAACCATTTTTGTTCCTTGCTCTCATCCAACACAACATTCAACATAGAATTCTTCTGTGATCAATGTGTGCGTGGGTTCCCCACCCACGAGCGGCAGACAGCAATTCAATTCAGTTCAATTCTGACAAGATCTACCTGGAAATAGTGTCAGATCCCACAGATTGAGGGCTTAGTTTCCAAGACTGTCCTCCACCACTTTAGATACCTATTACAAGTCCAGGCCTCCAGGACTTCTGACCAATGGGCTTCAAGTTGGGGTTCCTACAACCCCCTTTGTGCATTTGGTTAATTTGTTGAAGTGGCTCAGAGCTGTTTACAGTTTATAATTTTTTTTTTTTTTATTGTTTGGGATTCATTGAGGGTACAAAGAATTAGGTTACACTGATGCATTTGTTAGATAAAGTCCCTCTTACAATGTGTCCCACCCCCAAGAGGTGTGCCATACACACTAACCCCCCAGGCCCCTGTCCCTCTCCCCACTGGCTCACTCGCCTACTTTCCCCTTGTATTAGCTCATCTACTGCCTTCATATTAGAATTGAGTACCCTGGATTCTTGCTTCTCCATTCTTGTAATGCTTTACTAAGAAGAATGTGTTCTACTTTCATCCAGGTTAATACAAAAGATGTAAAGTCTCCATCTTTTTTAGTGGCCAACTAGTGTTCCGTGGTATACACATACCACAGCTTGTTAATCCATTCCTGGGCTGGTGGGCATGTTTACACTTTTATTATAAAGAATGTTACAAAGCATATAGATGAAGAGGTCCATAGGGTGAGGTGTGGGGAAGGTGTTCAGGGCTTCCATGTCCTCCCTGGTTCCTCCAGGAATCAACCCTCATGTATCCCCCTCTCCAAAAGCTCCCTGAACCCTCTTCTACTGGGCCTTTTAGGGAGACCTCATTGTATAGGCATGATTGATAACCCATGTGGAAACGTGATTAGACAAAAAGGGTATGATCTAAACCCACCAAGGTCTGTCTGTTCAGATTCTTCTTGTCTTATGTGTGCAGGATTCCTTCCTCCAGGGCTGCAGTCCCCAACTCTTGGGCCACAGACTTGTACTGGTCCACGGCCAGTCAGGAGCTAGACTGTCCAGCAGGAGGTGTGTGGTGTGTGAGCGAGTAAAACTTCATCTTCATGTACAGCTACTCCCCATCGCTGACGTCACCACCTGAGCTACACCTTCTGTCAGTTCAGGGGCATCATTAGAGTCTCAGCAGCTTGAACCCTACTGTGAACTGTGTGTGTGAGGATCTAGGGCATGTGCTTCTTATGAGAATCTAATGCTTGATGACCTGAGATACAGCTGAGGCCGTGATGTTAGTGCTGGGACTGTGGAATTGTGGGAAAGCAAACTCAGGGTTCCCAGTGATTTGGATTATGGTGAGTTGTATGATTACTTCACTATATATTACAATGTAATAATAATAGAAGCACACAATACATTTAATGTGCTTGAATCACCCCAAATAATTCTCCCAGCCCCTGATCAGTGGAAAAACTGTCATCCACGAAACTGATCCCTGCTGACAAAAAGGTTGGGAAACAAGGCTCCAAGGTATGGGGCAGGACTCTCTCTGAAATGAGGGTCTTATGATCTACAATCAGATTAGTTTACTGAGATTCTATTTCCTGAGGCCAGCTTAGAAGGCACCCCAATATTATAACAAAAGACTGTGATGAATGATATGGGAGTTTTGAGCCAGGAACTATGGATGAATAAGTATATAAATTAAAAATATAATAACTCATAATATCACAACCAGTGCCCAGCACATCCTTCCTCTGCTCTATAAATGTTCACACTTATCACATGGTAACCAATTACTTTATTATGTACTTAGATGTTGAGGAAGTCACTTCTCCCAGCTAGAGCCTAAGTCTCGTGAGGAAGGTGTTTCAACCCTCGTATATCCCTTATGTCTGCTGTACAGTAGACACTGAGTAAATATGGAGTGAGTGAGGGCTGAAGGGATGTCAGGCTGGGCTCGATTATTTAAAAACTCCTCTGCATTGCAAGATGCTCCATTTGGGAATAGTTAGGAAGGAATTCAAATAACCTTCTCCATTAGATGGTGACGGATTGTTAAGAGAAGTGGCTTTTAGAGAGCGTAGCCCTCCACCTGGGAATTCTGCATCCTTCCTGGGGGGTGGGTGATTCTCCCCTAAGTTGCTAGTCACACTTGAAACCACTCAATAGCCCTTGACGCTCACTGTCACCTGTTCTTCTACCCTAGCCTTAACAGTCTTTTCTCTAGACTCAGGCAGCAGTTAATTTAAGGTAGCAATTAAACGGAGCCAAATTGCTCTTTAAATACCATAGACCATTTAATGGAATAGCTTTGGTCTGCCAAACAGAATTAATCCCCAACACAAGAAAAATGCTCCAAATGCATATATGTGTGCTTATGTGTATTTTTTTCACTTCTGAAAATAAATGGAAAGATTTTATTTTAACTTTTTACTATGAAAACTTTCCAGCACACTCAGGAGTAGAGAGAAGCATCTAATGAATTTCCATGCACCCAATGCTCAGCTACAGCTCCCAAATTCCTCTTTTTTTTTTTTTTTTCCTGCCTGGAGTTGGCCAGAGTAAATCCTAGATATCATACTGTTCTACTGTAAACATAAAGGAAAAAGACCTTTCTTTATAGTACTATGTGGCCATTGTCACACTCTGAAGACCAATAATAATTCTCCCATAGTTTTCAATACTCAGTCTGCACTCATTGCTCTGAAATGGGAAGTTGGGAAGGATGGGCGACTGGACCTGCTGAAATGCTGTCTGACACCCTCCTACATCCTTCTACTGTTGAGCACATCCTCTTTCCAGCTCTCTCGAGGCTATTCATTTCTCCCCTTGCAAAGACTTTTTCCCTGGGACCTCTCCCCTCTGCTTAAAAGCCAATTTTCTTTGGAGGGTTTGGAGAAGGGACTTGGCAGCGGTTTCTATAGGTAGGTCCTCTCCTGAGGGACCAGCTTTCCCCACTTGTTTTTAAGGATGGAGAAGATATTGTAAGATACCCGTCACCCAGTGAGGGAGGGTGATGCAAATGCTCGTCTCACTAAGCCAGAAGGGCAAGGCCAACAGCCCATCATTTCAGCAGCAGATGCTGTTGTCGTGGCACTTCAAGATACCATTTGTGTCGATCTGTTTAGGCTTGTCTGTCTGCCTTACTCTGCCTAGCCGTCAGACTCACCCATCCAAGCATCCGTTCATAAAGCTAGTCATAATCATGCTCTTAAATCTATCTAAAGCAGTGGTTCTCAACCCTCCTAATGCTGTGACCCTTTAATACAGTTTTTCATGTTGTGGTGACCCCCCAACCATAAAATTATTTTCATTGCTAGTAGCAACATTGAGAACCACTGATCTAAATGATTGTCCTTAGCTGCCCACTAGCACTTGTAATTTATCCCATTACCAATAATTACTGAAAGCCCATTGAATTTTTGTCCTAGCAACTCATGAAGAATCTTAGTCTCCCAAGAATTCATCTCATCTTTAAACACACTCTACAGTTTACTTACTTGATTTACCGGATTGTGAGCTGCACAAAGGCAGGCATTATGGTTTTCATTCACTATTGTATCCCTAGAGCCAAGTTCAAGTCTTAGCATATGACAGGTGTACAATACATATTTGATACATAAATGAATAAATATTCATTATCATCCCCATTTACAGATGAGCAACTGAAGCTCAGGGAGGTTAACAGTCCTGTCCAAGGTCATGTCTAGATAACAGAAAAGCTGAGCTTTGAACAGTCTCTCTAGTTTATAAGCCTCATGTCCCTAACAAAGTGCCATATTGCCTCGTGCCCCTAACCAGAGTGCTCTATTGCCACCAGTAAATTAGATACTCCACGGGAAAAGTTATACTCTGGCTGCTGCGTCCTACTATCTCTTTAGGACGTTCTCATTATTGTCAAGCCTAAAATAGAAGGCATGATTTGGAAAAATGTGATTTTCTGTTATCTCCCCACCTTTTCTCCTTTGATTTGGGCACTTGTGTTTCTTAGTCACAAGCCAGAAAGTTGATTTGGGTGTAATGGAAACATGAAAAAAACGTAACAAAAATAATCTAGAGCCTTCTTTTATGGCAAAAGATGTTGGGGATACGTTTGGGGATGTGATGGCCCTTTGCCAAAAAAGTCATTCTCATGTGTTTACTTCAGCAAATATTTCTTTTCTCTCTCTCTCTTTTTTAGACAGAGTCTCACTGTTGCCCTGGATACCATGGCGTTATCATAGCTCACAGCAACCTCAAACTCTTGGGCTCAGGAGATCCTCTTGTCTCAGCCTCCCGAGTAGCTGGGACTGCAGGTTACTGCCACAACCCCAGATAGTTTAAAAATTTTTTTTTTAGTAGAAACCAGGTCTTGGTCTTGCTCAGGCTGTTCTCAAACTCCTGAGCTCAGGCAATCCACCCACCTCAGCCTCCTAGAGTGTTTGGATTATAGCTGTAAGCCACCCCTGGGCTCAGCCAATTTACCAAATATTTCTTGACCACTTACTATATTTTAGGCTTCCTACAGAGTACTGGAAACATAATCATGAACAAGGCACAGAAGCTACTTCCTGTGGCTGCAAGATGACCTTCAGCAAAACGTGGGGAGAATATAAGCATGTGTATGAACCATGTTTAGCTAAAATCTTTTGCATACTCGACTATTCATTTTAGCTAATTTTTTGGCTAATTATTATTATTTAATTATATTTAATCAATTTAATTGTTTAATCATGTATGATATTGTTTAATCACTTGTGCTTGTATATTAAAATTTTCTAATTTTTCAAAAAATAGCCATCTTACTTTAGAGCAGTGTTTTTCAATCTTTTTTGTCTCACAGCACACTTGAATCTACAGTTAAACTTTTGCAGCACACTTAAATTAGGTTGATTAGAAAAGAAGTAATAAAAAGAATATACTTATTGTGCTTTGAATTCTTTCAAAGATAATTTAATTAATGTTCTTTAAAAATAATTTTTTTTTTTTTTTTTTGTGGCACACTTAAGACCCCCTCATGGCACACCGGTTAAAAAACCACTATTTCATTAACTGTTCAGAATGTAAAGTAAAATGTGAAATTATCTGATTTAAAAATTTTACTGTTTGGGTCATATGTAATTGTCATTTTCTTGGTAAAAATAAAGTGAAATGTTGACAATTTCCTGTGGTTCAATTTTCTTGTCTAATTCTAAGTGAAAATATTGGGTCATCTTGTTTAATCCTGGGGCTCATCTACCGGAAATAACAAAATAATTCCAGTGTTGGGGCTATAGTGAAGTACATTCTTAAAACTTGGTCACTGCAGTAGGTTATGTGTCTTTGGGAGGCTAGGTGGAGAAGTCACATAGCCTCATAAGGAGTCAGAAAGGTGATGAAAAAGTAAAATCACCTTAGGAAGACTGAGTAGGTATCAGACTTGTAAAATGTTAACATAACCTGATTCAAAGTATTAACGGAGTCAAATAAATAAATGTCCATCAAGAAAAAGATGAGCAGGATATTGTACGAGATGAGAGAAGAGAGAGAGTTATTGAGATATTCAGCTCAGCACTGTCTATCCAGAAAGGCATTTTTGATCAACAGACTATTTTTTTATATTTGAAGTCTAATTTACATATGATAAAATCTTCGGTGTTCAATTAAATAAATTTTGACTATTGTCTACAACCACCAAAACCAAAACATAGTACATTTTATTCGCTCCAGAAAATTCCCTCAAGCCTCTTTCTAATCAATGTCCACCTTCCCCTCCCCCTTTTAATTTTTCATAGGGAATATTTTTCACTTTGGAATAATTTAGCCTGTTCAAAACTTCATTTATGTAGTGAATAGGGTCATCTAGTATATATGTTTTTGTGTGTAAGGCTTCTCTCACTAAACATGCTTGAGAGATTTATTCTTCTTGTTGGGTATATCAATTTTTTTATATTGCTGAGTAGTCTTCCATCATATGAGTACACTATAATTTGTGTATCTGTTCTCTTGTTTATGACTGATGAATAAATTTCTTAAATTTATAATAAATTGTGGTAAATACACACACACACAATTTACCGTTTTAACCATTTTTAAGTGTGTACAATTCAGTGGCATTAATTCACAATTTGTGCAGCTGTCACCACTATCCATTTCCAGAAATTTTCATCATTCCAAACTCTGTACCTATTAAACAATAACTCTTCATTCTTACCTCCACTCAACTCCTGGTCACCTCTATTTAACTTTCTGTCTGTATGAATTTGACTGCCCTAGGTACCTCATATAAATAGAATCGTATTATATTTGTGTTCTTTTTGTGATTGGTTTACTTCACTTACTACACTGTTTTCAAAGTTCATTCATGTTGTGGCATGTGTGAGAATTCCATTCGCTTTTAGGGCTGAATAATATTCTATTGTATGTATACATCACTTTTTCTTAGCCATTCATCCAATGATAAACACTTGGACTGTTTACACCTTTTAGCTATTGTGAATACTGCTGCTATGAACATTGGTATGCAAATAAAAGTTTGTATTTCAATTTCAAAAGCTTGCTTTCAATTCTTTCGGGCTTATCCCCAGAAATGGAATTGTTGAATCATGTGATAATTCTGTTTAATTTTTTGAGAAACTGTCATATTGTTTTCCATAGTGGCCGCACCATTTTCTAGACCCACTAGCAATGCACAGTCCTCTTTATCCTTGACAATATTTGTTATTTTCAGTTTCTTTTCTTAAATAAGAGCCATCCTAATGGGTGTGAAGTGGTACCTTGGTGTGGTTTGATTCACACTTTCTCTAATTGCTAATGGTGTGGAGCATCTTTTCGTGTGCTTACTTGGCATTTCTATATCTTTGCAAAAATGTCTATTCAAGTCTTTTGTCTTGTTTTGAATTGGTTTGCTTTTGTTGTTGTTGAGTTGCAGAAGATCTTTGTATCTTATGGCTATTAATCTCTTATCCTATATATGTTTTACTAATATTATCTTCCACACCTGGGGTCTTCTTTTCATTCTCTTGAAATTTGATTTTAATGAAATCAAATGTATTTATTTTTTTCTTTTTTTGCCTGTGCTGTTGGTGTCATATTTAAGAAACCCAAGTCCAAGGTCATGGAGATTTTCCCTTGTATTTTCTCCTAAGAGTTTTATAGTTATAAATCATTTGGAGTTTTTTTCGGGATATATGATATAACTCAAGAGTCCAACTTCATTTTTTTTGCATGCAGTGATCTGGTTTTACCAGCACCATTTGTTGAAAAGACAGTCCTTTTTCCTTGAGTGATCTTGATTCTTTTTTTTGAAAATTAATTGACTATATGTATGAGAATTTATTTCTGGACTCCATTACATCTGTTGGTCTATATGTCAGTATCAAGCTGTGTTGATTGCTATAGATTTGTAGTAAGTTTTGAAATCAGGAAGTGTGACTCCTCCAAACTTTATATTTATCTTTATTTCTTTTCGTTTCTTTTATTTATTTATTTATTTTTTATTAAATCATAGCTGTGTACTTTAATGCAATCATGGGGCATCATACACTGGTTTTATAAACCATATGATACATTTTCATCACACTGGTTAACATAGCCGTCCTGGCATTTTCTTAGTTATTGTATTAAGACATTTACATTCTACATTTACTAAGTTTCACATATACCCTTGTAAGATGCACCGCAGGTGTAATCCCACCAATCACCCTCCCTCCGCCCACCTCCCACCTCCCTCCCCTTCCTTTTCCCCTCCCCCCTATCCTTAGCTTATAACTGGGTTATAGCTTTCATGTGAAAGCCATAAATTAGTTTCATAGTAGGGCTGAGTACATTGGATACTTTTTCTTCCATTCTTGAGATACTTTACTAAGAAGAATATGATTAAAGATGAGCATTTTTTCATATTTCTGTAGGCCGTGCACCTGTCTTCTTCAGAGAAGTTTCTCTTCAAGTCCCTTGCCCAGCCTGCGATGGGATCACTTGTTCTTTTCTTGCTTATATATTTGAGTTCTCTGTGGATTCTGTTTAATAAAACTTTGTCAGAGACATAACCTCCAAATATTTTCTCTTCTAGTATTTTTATAGTGTCGTGTCTTAAGTTTAAATCTTTAATCCAGTAAGTGTCTATCTTAGTTAATGGTGAAAGGTGTGGGTCCAGTTTTAGTCTTCTACAGGTTGCCAGCCAGTTAACCCATTATCATTTGTTAAATAGGGAATCTTTTCCCCACTGAATGTTTTTAATTGGCTTGTCAAAGATCAAATAATGATAAGTAGCTGGATTTATCTCTTGGTTCTTTATTCTGTTCCAGACATCTACTTCTCTGTTTTTGTGCCAGTACCATGCTGTTTTGATCACTATCGACTTATAGTATAGTCTGAGATCTGGTAGTGTGATTCCTCCTGCTTTGTTTTTATTTCTGAGTAATGTCTTGGCTATTCGAGGTTTTTTCTGATTCCATATAAACAAAGTATTATTTTTGAAGATCTTTAAAGTATGACAGTGGAGCTTTAATAGGGATTGCATTAAAATTGTATATTGCTTTGGGTAGTATGGACATTTTAACAATGTTTATTCTTCCCAGCCATTAGCATGGTATATTTTTCCATTTGTTAACATTTTCAGCTATTTCTTTTCTTAGAGTTTCATAGCTCTCTTTATAGAGATCTTTCGCATCCTTTGTTAGATAAACCCCCAAACATTTCATCTTCTTTGGCACTACTGTGAATGGAATAGAGCCCTTAACTGTTTTTTCAACTTACTATTGTTGGTATATATAAAGGCTATCAATTTATGAATGTTGATTTTGTAACCTGAGATGCTGCTGTATTCCTTGATCACTTCTGAGAGTTTTGTAGTAGAATTCCTGGTGTTTTTCAGGTATACAATCATATCATCTGTGAAGAGCAAAAGTTTGATCTCTTCTGACCCTATATGGATACCCTTGATCGCCTTTTCTTCCCTAACTGTGGTGGCTAAAACTTTCATTTCAATGTTAAATAGCAGTGGAGACAATGGGCAGCCTTGTCTGGTTCCTGATCTAAGTGGAAATGATTTCAATTTAACTCCATTCAATATGATGTTCACTGTGGGTTTGCTGTAGATGGCCTCTATCAGTTTAAGAAATGTCCCTTCTATACCAATGTTCTTAAGTGTTCTGATCATGAAGGGATGCTGGATATTATCGAAATCTTTTTCTGCATCAATTGAGAGAATCATATGGTCTTTGTTTTTAATTTGTTTATGTGATGAATTATACTTATAGATTTACCTATACTGAACCAGCCTTGAGACCCTGGGATAAATCCCAATTGGTCTTGGTTTATAATTTTTTTGATGTTTTGTTGGATTCTGTTTGTTAGGATCTTATTCAGTATTTTTGCATCAATATTCATTAGTGATATTGGTATATAATTTTCTTTTTTTGTTCGGTCTTTCCCTGGTTTAGGGATCAAGGTGATATTTGCTCCATAGAATGTGTTGGGTGCTATTCCTTCTTTTTCTATATTTCAGAAGAGGTTTAGTAATATAGGTTCAAGTTCTTCTTTAAAGGTTTGGTAAAATTCTGATGTAAAGCCATCTCGTCCTGGGCTTTTCTTCTTAGGGAGATTTTGTATAGTTGTTGCTATTTCAGAACTTGATATAGGCCTGTTCACTTCGTTCTGGCTATTTCTTAGTAGGTGGCGTACTTCCAAGTATTGGTTGACTTCTTTCAGATTTTCATATTTCTGAGAGTAAAGTTTCTTGTAATATTTGTTAAGGATTTTTTGACTTTCTGAGGAGTCTGTTGTTATTTCATCTTTACAACTTCTGATGGATGAAATTAGAGGTTTTACTCTTTTTTTCCTGGTTAGGTTGGCCAAATGTTTAACTATTTTATTGACCTTTTCAAAAAACCAACTTTTGGATTTATTGATCTGTTGTATAATTCTTTTGTTTTCAATTTCATTGAATTCTGCTTTGATTTTGGTTATTTCTTTTCTTCTGCTGGGTTTGGGGTTGGAATATTCTTTCTTCTCCAGTTGCTTGAGATGTCCCATTAAGTTATTAACTTCCTCTCTTTCCGTTTTCTTGAGGAATGCTTGCGGTACTATAAATTTCCCTCTTAGGACTTCCTTTGCAGTATCCTAGAGGTTCTGATAATTTGTGTCTTCATTGTTGTTTTGTTCCCAAAATTTGGTGATTTCCTTCTTGATCTCATCTATAACCCATCTATCCTTCAGCATAAGGTTATTTAGCTTTTATATTCTTGTATGGGTATGCAGATTCCTGTTGTTATTGAGTTCAACTTTTATTCCATAATGGTCTGAGAAGATGCAAGAAATAATTTCTATTTTTTTTTTAATTCGCTGAGGTTAGATTTGTGGCCTAGGATGTGGTTGATTTTGGAGTATGTTCCATGGGCTGATAAGAAGAATGTGTATTCAGTTTTGTTGGGATGAAATATTCTGTAGATGTCTGTTAAGTACAGATGTTGAGGGTTAAATTTAAATCTAAGATTTCTTTGCTTAGCTTCTTTTTGGAGAATCTATCCACCACTGCTAAGGAGGTGTTAAAATCTCCAATTACTATGGAACTGGAAGAAATAAAGTTGCTCATGCCTGTTAGAGTTTCTCTTATAAATTGAGGTGCGTTCTGGTTGGGTGCATGAATATTGATAATTGAAATCTCATCATATTGAGTATTACGTTTAACAAATATGAAGTGTCCATCTTTATCCTTCCTTATTTTGGTTGGTTTAAAGCCTATTGCCTCTGTGAATAGGATTGCAATGCCTGCTTTTTTCTGCTTTCCATTTGCCTGGAGTATAGATGGCCATCCCTTCACCTTGAGTCTATATTTGTTTTTTAATGTAAGATGAGATTCTTGTATGCACCAGATATCTGGCTTGAGTTTTTGTATCCAGTCAGCCAACCTGTGCCTGTTTAGAGGACAATTTAAACCATTCACATTAATTAAGAATATTGATAAGCCTTTTGAGAGTCCAGTGGACATTGGACATTTTTAATCCTTTTTTGACTGTGGAAGTTGAAATTTGATCAAAATTTTCTTTGTGGGTTTACTTTTGTGGTGGAGGATTATGCTGGTCTTTATGAAGGATAGGTCTGAGAATATTCTGGAGAGCTGGTTTAGTTGTGGCAAATTTCTTTTTTTAATATGTGAATGTCATTAAAGTATTTAATTTCCGCATTGTAAATGAAACTCAGTTTAGCTGGGTACAGAATCCTGGGTTGAAAGTTATTTTGTTTTAGGAGATTAAAAGTTGATAACCATCCTCTTCTAGCTTGAAACATTTCAGTACAGAGATATGCAGTTATTCTAATATTCTTCCCCTTGTAGGTAATAACTTTCTTTCATCTGGCTGCTTTTAGAATTTTTTCCTTCATATTAACTTTAGTGAAATTGATTATGATGTGTCTGGGGGATGTCTTTTTTGGGTTGAGTCATGCTGAATTTCTGAAACTGTCTGCTATCTGAAATTCAGAATCTCTTGGCATGTCTGGAAAGTTCTCTCCCATAGTCTCATGAAGAAGAGACTCTGTGCCTAATGAAGCCACTTCATCGCTTTCGGGGATCCCTATAAGATGAATATTGGTTTTCTTAGAATTATCCCAGAGCTCTCTGAGACAGTGATCTGTTTTTGCACTCCATTTCTCTTCCTCTCTGAGATTTTGGGAGCGTTCAAAGGTTTGTCTTCAATGTCAGATGTTCTTTCTTCTGCTTGCTCCATTCTGTTACTGAGGGATCCTACTGTGTTTCTCAGATCTTTGAGGGCTGCAACTTCTTGTCTCAATGTGTCAAAATCTTTGATCATTTGGTCTTTGAATTCATTGAATTCTTGAGACATCTTTTGGATTACTGCTTGGAATTCTAATTCGATCTTATTTGCTATCCAGATTCTGAGTTCGATTTCTGACATCTCAGCTATTTGTTTGTGCATAGGATCTTGTGCTGTCTGCTCCATTGTTCCTTGGGGAAGTTGATATACTCTGATTATTTATATTTCCAGAGTTTTTCCTTTGATTTTATCTCATGATCGTTTTTCTCCATTGCCTCTGGCCATTCTCAGAGTTGGGGTGGTGTCTCTCCTAGATTAGACCCCAGGGGATCGCTCTATTGTTGCTCTATCTTTGTAGAGAGTGACCCTGTGTAGCTCTTCTGGGGCTGCTCCAGCCAGGGAGTTCTGGTAGTGGGAGCAGCTCCGGAGTATGACACCCCTGGATCCAGCAACAGGGCGGGGGTTGGTGTACATGGTTCTGAGAGTGCCTGTTGCCTAGTGACTTTGGTGCAGAGGGTCCAAGGCTCCAGCAGTCTCTGGCCTGGAGAAGGGCTCCATGCAGAGGCAGGGAGGGCTCCAAAGTGCACGGGCCTACCAGAGTCCCTGGCCAGATGAGTGGGTGGGTGTGGAAGCAGGGAGGGTACAGGAGAAAGGACACCAGGTTTCACAGCTTCTGGAGATCCTTGTCAGGGTGTGGCAAGGCCCAGCCGGCGGGTTAGCGGTCCTGGCGCAGCTCTTACCAGGGTCGGGTGCAGCTCTTCCGGAGGTGGGAAGGTGCTGATCATGGGTCCCAGCCCTTCTATTTTGTTATGTATGTGTACACACATACATACATACAAAGGGACTGAACTATCTCATAAATATTTTCAAGTAAAAATAAAACAGAAAACCATATGGAAAATTTTGACAGTAAATATGGGTATGCATAATCATGTCCCCAAACTACAGATCATTTCTTCATTTGGTTGACCTTCAATTTATTGAACACATTTAAAATACTTCTTATTTGTTGCTTTTACAAAACAATGCACCAATAACTTTAATATATACATGCATTTGTATACCTTTGTGTTTATTTCCTCAAGATAAATTGCTAAAAGGGAAAATTCTGACCATTTAAGAAACATGCTTGTCCTACACACATCATGGTTAACCTTTTGAAAGTTTTCCCCATGTTACATATAAAAAAACAAGAATTTACCTGCTTAAGATGACACAGCCATTGAAAGGGTAAAGTCTGGATTCAAACAAAGATTAGTTAAGATAGTTACTGAGTATATCTGATAGGTACATAAAAATTGTATTAGATATAAACTATTATATTAATAGCTTTATTGAGGTATAATTGATACGCAAAGAACTGTACATACTTAACATTAATTTAGGTGACATAGGCAAATGGACATATGCAAACTTGCATGATACCATCACCACAATCAAAATAGTAGACATATCTGTCACTTTCTGAAATTTGTCTTCCTTTGCTTTTGATTTTGGAGTATGCATATGTGTGGTAAGAACACTTAACATGTCCTCTTCACAATTTCTGAAATGCATAATACCATGGCTCTTGATATTCTCAAGAGATTAACTCCAAGTCCTCTATTGTTGAGATAATTTTTTATTAC
The DNA here is from genome assembly GCA_963574355.1 of Loris lydekkerianus. Taxonomy (NCBI): domain Eukaryota; kingdom Metazoa; phylum Chordata; class Mammalia; order Primates; family Lorisidae; genus Loris; species Loris lydekkerianus. The sequence goes on from CAUYPK010047582.1 coordinate 41,959, forward strand.
TATTGTTAATAATTTTTAAATTATTGTTGAGATAATTTTTTATAAATAATGACTCACAAGATCCCATGTTACATTTGTCAGGAAGCTCAAAACCCTGGTAATATTTCTGAGGCCTCTCAAGCACCCTGCCTTCTTTTGATTAGCTCTATTCCTACTAGCTACTGACCACTGCAGAATTCATTGTTTCTGGCCTGGTGGCTGCTATGCTTTTACAGCACCACTTCTAACCAGAACTGGACCCTTGTTCTCATCCCTGAAAACTCCATCAATATGGGATCATTGCATGTGACATAACTCACCAAAGATAGAACATGGTCGAATCGCAGGACCAACAAATGATTTACTGTTGAATATTATCAAGTCTGAGCCCACTGTTGGGAATTTCTTAATGTCCATTTGTCCCCATAAATCCCATCCAGGAACACGGTCACCTTTTCTCTAGTGACTCTCTCTCCTGACTGAGAAGTAAAGTCACTGGAGATGCTTTTTTAAATGTCATCATCTAGCCTCCACTCAGACTAAATAAATTAGAATTACTGAGAAATGAAACCAAGAAATGAATTTTTTGGAAGTTCCCCCTGTTAATTCCAATGTTATACCTTGGCTGAAAATTACTGTTTTAGACCTTTCATTCAACCCCCCTCTTTACAGTTCCTAAATCCTTCAGTCCTTTGGCCTGTCAGCTAAAACCTGCAAACTATTTCCCACCTCTGCCGAGCAAGGTCTTTCTTTCTTCTTTCTTCTTTTCTTTTCTTCTCTCTTTTTTATTTATTCTTGTCTTGTCTTTCTCTTTTCTTTTCCTTTATTTTTTTCTTTCTCTTTCTCATTATTTTTTCTCTTTTTTAATCCTCCTCCTCCTTCTCTTTCTTCTTTTCCTTCTCCTTTATAATTCCCTAAGATAAATCTTTTAATACTCAAAAAGCCATTTTCCTAAATAAAAATGGAGTTCTTTCTTAAAGGAAAATCTGCCAATCTTAAAGACAACTGCAACCCTCAAACAATGTTCCTTTCTTTTCCTTAAAGAAAAGGAACAAGGCTGCTCCTTTTCTCACTCATCTTTATGATAGTCTTTAACATATTTAGTAATGAATAGATATTTTCACTCTCAAGCAGATTTAGTAATGTTCGTGGCATTAGTAATGGGAAAGAACCTATTAAAATTTTAAAAGTTCAAATAATCAGTCAGAGAAAACGTCTGCCAATGGTCATCAGGTTGTGGTACTTCGATTAATCATAGGACTTAGAGGGAACTAGGTAAGAATGAGGATGTGGTCATTAACTCAGTGCCTGCCTTTCTTCACAGGTGTGCTATGCCAGCTAAACTTTGAATGCTAATCCCTCTCCATTTACCTGGGGCAAGTACCCACTGCCTTTTCTCCTAATTTGAGGCAAGCTCATTTATTTATCACCAAATCTGTTGATTAACAAATCTGTTGAGGAAAGAAGTACAAAGATCAAATTTTGCGGATTTTAAATAAATGACAATTCATAGTTAATATGTTTCTTACTACAAACTACCTCTGACTAAAGGTCACAGCAATGTCTTTGATTTACTCTAAGCCTAATTTATGATACCTTTCAACATTGCAAAGATGCTGCTTTGGGAAACAAGTTTGATCAGGCACTTTATAAAATGTGGGCCTTTCATAGTACAGGCATGGCCTGGAACTTAGACACAAGCAGCCATCCATAAAAGACTGGTCCAGGAGATTGTTTCCATCGTTTTCATGGTGACTTCTGAACCACCTTGTCTGTAAGACAACAAAGCCCAATGAAGAAATCAAGAGGAAGTTCAGAACTAGTTCCTTTCAAATGATTTATATATGTGATTGAACAAGGACCTTAACTATATAAAAAAAATCTACATTTTAAAAAAAATTATCTGCTTCAGAGTGGGCTCTACAAAAATGTTACTGAAAATACACACTGGCCTTTCCTCTCTTTGTATTTTTTCGTTCACCTTTTTACCTGCCAACCCCATGTTGTAGAGGCACCTTCTTGAGAATTTCAGAACTGTTTGATTAGCGGGTCACAGGATCATGAATCTTCAGCCAGTATACTGGGTGCCTGGGTGTTAGAACTGTCATTTGAACCTAAGTCTTTCCATGTCACCCAAGTAGGGTAAACGTTTACTCTTGTGTAAGATTTCTAAGCCTGTCTGCTTTGTCCAGCCTTTTCACATATTTTCTTCTGTTTATTTTTCAGAGTGCATCCGTTTTCCACGATCATATTTCAAAATGCACTGCAGTGTCTATTGTGTTATAATTCTTTGTTTTTGTTTCAGTTACAAGGGTTTTGTTCTGCTGGTCTAAATAACCTGTTAATTTTTTTAAAAATAAAAGAAGATAGAAAACCAACATAAGTGATTACTTGAATACCTGGGTTATGAGATAATGAAGGAAAGTGCAAATTCATATTTAAAACATAAAAGCAAGAAATCCTTTCTGATAAGTTGTTGATAGTTATATGAGTTCATTAGATGCCTGTATTTTATATATTCAGACACAAATGGAGTTTTGGCATGCCAGAAAACAAGTGTTTTTTAATCATCAAGGAAGTAAAATGTACTTGTTTATATTTTGCTTTCAATCAAGAAATAAATGTTTTGTTTTGTTTTTAATTGCTTCTCCTTTATGTTCAAAAGTTAACTCTTTTTAGGATATTCTGAAAGATATTTGTAAAGTTAAATTTTTTTCTAGACAATTTTTTTCCCTTTATACTTTCAAAACTCTGGTGTTCACATTTCAGAAAATAAGATTTTTGTTATTTTGCAGAAATAATAAACAGACAGGAGAGGATGTTAAAATAGGCTCTTAGCAACAAAAGTCATTTCAAGCATTCAGTTAATCTTTACAAAATTATTCTCATTATTCTTTTTTTTTTTTCTTAAGTTCACATCCTAAAGATGGTGGGTGTGGTCTTCTCAAAGAGAGAAAGATCATGCTTCTCCTGCAGGCATACAGGTCGGCCTATTGTTTAGGCCTCACTAGATCCCACATTAACTAATGGTTTCTTTTTTTAAGGCAATGAAGGTGAAAGCCTCAGAGCACTAAGAAATAGGCATGAGTCAAAAAAAGAAAGAAATAGGTAAAATGCTTTTATTTCTACTCAGCATAAAATTAAGTAATTAACAAAAACTATTCTTTCATGTTTTTCAGCTATCTGTCCATGAACTCATTTTCTTTTCTTATCGCTCTCTTCCTCTTTTTTAACTCTTTCAATTGTATGACCAAAACGAGACATACCTTCTGATTATAAAAGATACTTATAGAAGAGTGTCTAGAATTAAGGTTTATGGACAGAGGTCATCAGTTTCTCTTCCTTACATCTGTTTTTTTTTTTTTTTTTTTTTTTTTATTGAGACAGAGTCTCAGTTTGTTACCCTCAGTAGAGTGTTAATGGCATCACAGCTCACAGCAAACTCAAACTCTTGGGCTCAAGCTATTTTCTTGCCTCAGCCTCCCAAGTAGCTTGGACTACAGGCACTCACTCCAATGCCCAGCTATTTTTAGAGAGAGTTCTTGCTCTGGCTCAGGCTAATTTCGAACCTGTAAGCTCAGGCAATCTACCTGCCTCAGCCTCCCAGAGTGCTATGATTATAGGCGTGAGCCACAGCACTTGGCCTATATTCATTTTTAATATACAAGACAACTGACAGTGATGACATAGAATCTTACCTGTTCTATTGTCATTTTTGCTATAAGGATGACCTAATAGCTATTATACAGATAAAGACTAAAGATTGCCCTGTATGAATTTTATTGCCTCATAATAAATCACATTAGTTCTCCTGGAATCAGAATGTCCTATGCCTTATACTACATGCTCTTGGTCAGTCTTACCAAGCCCTTATGTTTCTAAATGAATGAGGCATGGTTATGGCACGGCCAGCCTGGAATACACCAGAGCTGCAGCTACAGCATTGTCCAAGAGTCTCTTAACCTTGGGTACGCTTCTGCTGGAATTCCAGCCAGTTTCTAAAGGCAGTGGACGAGAACAAGGACAACCTACCTGAACACCCTTTTTGCTGAGGACAAAAGAGTAACTAGACACTTGTGCTGGCTCACATAGAAGATAAATAGGATCTGTAAACTCAACCTGAAAAATTAGTCTATTTAAATAGTACCTTCACATATCTATCTTAAATTAAAAAAAAGATTTTCAATAATCGATGGTATTCATTAAGTGTTTAAAATTCCTTCCAGGAGAATTTAGATTACCCAAAACACTAAAATAAAAACATCTTCCTTCCTTTTGCCCACACTTATCGAGAATAGTTCTACTTTTATATAAAATTTTCACTCCAGTATGTCAATAGCATTGAGAATGTATGAGACGGAGTTTTGTCCTCCACCCTTTCCCCTTCTTCCTTTAAATTCTTCTTTCTTTTCCATCACATCTATGCTTACTCTCCTGACAAGCACTTGCCTCTGAGCTCTTCACAGAGAATTTAGCAGGCACCCAGTAAGGAATGGCAGGTATAAACACATGGCTCAGAGAAGCTCCACAAGTTTGGAAAAGTTCACATCTCCGACCAGAGAAAAATGCAAATGCAAGAAGTCACTCTCAATGTTCCCTTCCAGACACAACTACGATTTAAGTAATACCATGCTTTTATAAAAATGGGAAAGAATTAGATTTCATCAGTTGTGGCAAGCTGTTGTTTTTGTGACTGGTAAGTCATATTAATTTGCCCTTACCTGATAAATTTCCCTATGTTCCCATGTGCAAAATCAGGTTTGAGTGCCCCAGGGCCCCAAATGCACTGGACAGGAATCATTTTCCCAAGCTGCTTCTTGAGGCTACAAAGAGTAAAAGTATAAATAGCCAACAGATAAAATATGGCTGATAAGAGAGACCGTGGAAAGTTTCCTCTCGTCATCATGTTTTTACCTCTCGTCCTTTAGAGGACGTGCATTCTGTATTTAGACCAGGGAAATACGCCAACACGTAAGGGTGATCGCTTAGTCTGCTGTCATCAGCCCCCCTGATCTTCAGCTTCCAAAAATGTTACTGCAGTTCAGAGTAGAAATTTATTACTATGGCAGCATGAAAAAGGCAAACCAACAAGCAGATAGAAACAGATAAAGAGGTTTAAATGTAGAGATATATGTGGAGGGGAAGAGGCTGCTTCACAATTTAGTACAACTCTAAGAGCCCGTAATGAAATGTACTTTTAAAAAGAGTCCATATAAATCATGAGAAGTCATGAAAAACACATGCTTAGAATTCAAAACTGCACATAAGTTCAGGCCTAATCTTTTAGGTTCTTTGCATCTTCCTGACCTTGGGAACCCAGGAGTGGTGTGGGGATGGGAAGTTTCTCTGTTACCTGCCCTAAAATCCCCTTTCTACCAGCCTCAACCCCTGCGCTCCTTAATCTGAAGCCCCAATCTTTGCCTCCTTTCTATCTCAGAGTAAATTATCTGTTTTCCCTGGGTCTTTCTGTCTTCAGGATAGAATTCTTAATTAAAGTAGAAGAGAAGGGACATAATTCAGAGAGTCTTCTGAGGTAAAAAAAAAAAAAAAAAAAAAAAAAAATCAATCAAATTTGACCCTATAACCATAGGCGGTGAGAAAGGAAAAGGAAAAAATTAAATGTTTTGACTTGACTATCTCATGGAATTTTACATGCATTTCATTTTTTCAGAAACATGACTTCAGTCACTGTTAGCCAGTTGCAAAATTTTCTGAATGGCTGAAATAATGCACTTGATCTATTCCAAGTAAACCATCATTAGATGTTAATAGGATATGGCAAATTAAATAAACAAGTAATGATTTAGTTACCTCATGGGTTTTTGTCTACCTTTTTCTACTTCAGGTTTCACATACTGAGTTGTCAGTGAGAGACTTTCTTAAAGATAGGTTTGACAGAAGTAATCGGCCAACTGAGGCTGCAATAGGTCTTTACCATCTTGGCCATTCATGAATTTCTAACTGAGATAAATTAAAATTGTAATAACTGTCTTACACAATTATCACAGTCTCTTATCATTTTCTCAATGTATTATTTAATAGACTATAATGGGTCAGCAAATATACAGTCATTTAAATAGCAAACTAATGCCTTGAATTAGATGTCTGCTGAGGTGAAGAAGCTGTGTAGCCCTGACCTATTTTCATTTCACATAATGTCACTCATTATCATGGTGGCCAAAGTAACTTCAGCAATGAGAGATCAACTTCAACAAGGATCTGGGGAGCAGACATTTCTTCACAATACTCTTCCCACTTACATGGCTCTGCTTCTTAAGACATATGAGTAACTATTGAATTCTTGCTTTGAAAGAATTCCACTACATGACATGGGTTGAGTTAATTCACCTTGATTTCGTAATTTGCAAAATGGACAAAATAATATCATTTACTTAATAGAGTTTTTATAGAAAATAGGTGGGCAGTTGAATTCACTGACTGGCATATTATCAACTTGCAATAAAAGTTACTATCTAAATCACTACATTATGCTTTTTTATAGCATATGGAGGGAGTTGGTCTTGGTTTTGTTTTGTTTTGTTTTGTTTTTTGAGACATAGTGTTATTTGGTCACCCAGGGTAGAGTGCTGTGGCACAATCATAACTCACTGAAACCTCAAACTTCTAGGTTCAGGCAATCCTCCCAGTTCAGCCCCCTGAGTAGCTGAGACTACAGGCACCCGCCACAACACCTAGCTTTTTTTTTTGTTTGTTTTGTTTTTTGTTTTTTGGTAGAGACAAGGTCTTGTTCTGCTGCCCAGAATGGTCTTAAGTTCTTGAGTTCCTGGCCCCCAATGATCCTCCCACTTCAGCCTCCCAAAGTTCTGGGATTACAAGTATAGCCACCATGCAAGCCCCATTAATCTCTTAGTTCTCTGATTTTCTTATGAGCTAATCCCTACAAGGACAATTCTAAAGACAGAATACTGTCTATTGCTCTGTCTCTACGGTCACCTCATAGACTGCCTTTTCTTTACTTGTGTAGTACCGGCCTAAGTCAATAACGACCTTCCAATTATATCTAATGTTTCTGCTTTGAAAACACAATCAGAGCAAAGTTATATACCACGATAGAAATTTCACAATTGTTTATAAGAGAGAAAAAGCTACAGTTTATCAATGTTCTAAACGATCATCAATGGAAAATCAAGGAAACTAGTTATAGTTTATTTATACAATAAAACAAATACACCAAGGCTATCAGAAAATATCCAGCCATGTGTGTCTCTGTTTTTTAGATGACATGGCTGAATTCTTTCTGGGCAGCTTCATCATTTTTGAAGACAATGAGTGAAGGTGCTGTATATAATTTGAAAAAAATGAAATATTTAATGAAAATGTTTTAGAGAACATCTATATTATAATACTATTCATATTTTAATTTAAATATAATGAAATGAATAATATACAACATGCGCATACATACACATTCGTGTCACATAGGGTGACCATATCATGTAAAGATTATCTCTGGATGTGAGACTATAGAGACTATAGAGTTTTCTTTAGCTACCCCATAATTTCTATCCCGTAATATTATTTCTACCTGCATAATAAATATAAATTTATTATTTTGAAATCAACAAAATAAATGAAGATTATATATGACTATATATAATAGTCTTACATAATATATGGTCATACATAATATGATCATATATGACATAATATATGGTCTTACATAATATATGGTCTCTCAGAGAGAGAGAGAGTGCACAAGAGAAAGAGAAAAAGAGAGAGATTAGAAAGAGAATGAGATGGCCTGGAAATATTTACTCATCAAAAGAGCATTTTTTTGGTAACTATATATCAGGTAGTGGCCAGTGCTTTAGGAGTTACAACACTGAAGAATCATCATTCTCACCTCCATGTATGGTAGAGAAGATAATTCTTATGAAAGTAAATTATCCTCTTTTTGTCTCAAGATGACCCTGTTCACTATTTAATTTCTCTAACTGATTAATCAAGTCTTTGAAAAAATGGGCTTAACAATAAAGAGGGTATGAAACCCTTGTAAAAGGGCAAATAAAACTGATAATTTTATAAGTAAAAGGGCAAATAAAACTGATAAACCCTTGTAAAAGGGCAAATAAAATTTTCAATTTTTAAAACTCAGAAAGATCCCTGAGCTCCACAGGGGTTTTTGTTTGTTTGTTTCTGAGACAGAGTCTTGCCTTGTCTCCCCAGCTAGAGTGCCATAGTGTCATAGTTCACTGCATCCTCCACCTCCTGGGCTAACAGGATCCTCCCACCTCAGCCTCTCAGGGAGCTGGGACTACAGGCACACTGTCATGCCCAGGTCATTTTTTCTATAATTTTTAGTTGAAACCATAATTTTGCTGTACTCAAGCTAGTCTCAAACTCCTGACCTTATGCAATCCTCCCACCTAGGCCTCCCAAAGTGCTAGAATTCCAAGTGTGAGCCATAAATCTGGCCTATTTTTTAAAAGTCCACATGTAATAATAAAGCAAATCAGTTTATACTGCTCATATCCTGACCCTATGTGCAACAGCTACTAAACAAGCATCAGATAAGTACTTACAATGTCCAGTGTCTCTGGTTTGTTTGTTTTCAGTTTTCATACCATTGTATTCACACCCCATGTCCATATTTTAAAGGAAATTCAACTCTGCTAAAGAGTATTGTGGATTACCTGAGTCCACCCAATTGCATATATAGTCATTTTGAAATCTATACATTTACTATTATTTAAATGAGAACATTTTAAATACTTTTGCTTTTCTTCTTAATATTATTAGATGGTAGGTCTTACCTTTGAAATGCATAAAATATTGAAGAAAAATATTATCTACTATATTACCAATCCTAGATGGCCACTATAAATAAATAATTCATTCATTCAAAATAAATGATTATTTCCTTATGATTATTTCCTTTTCAGTATTTCTATATTTCATGGATTTGGATTTTTTTCAGTTTTACATTGTTTTCTCATGTGAATATACATGTCTCCTTTATTATTACGGTTTATGAATACTACATGTTAAAATGGACTTCAATATAATTTAATAGCTCCATTATGTTCTATCAAGCATATATAGTAAATTTATTTCACAATTATCCTAAACAGCTCAGTTTTTACATTTATTATTATTATAAATGTGTATTATAAAAATCTTTATGCAAGAAGTCTTTTCTAAAAAATTAAACATTTCAGAAATGATCATTGTGTTTATTTTAAGGTTCTTACTATTTATTCAAAATAAGAAATGTTACTCTTTACGGTAGAGATTCTGACTCATATCACATTGCTGTATATTTGAATATGTTTTTTCACACAATGGTGTTTTACTATCATTGTTAATTATATCATACAAAATCACATAACTATCTCTATGTGTAGATGACATGATTATATGCTGTATATAAAGAATCCTAAGAAATCTACAAAAGAAATATTGAGCTAGTAAAGATTATAGCAAATTTGCAACACACAAATTCCATTTATAAAAATCAAGTATAAGAAAGAAATGACAAATGCTTGAGTATATGCTAAGTTCCCTAATTTGACTCATTGTACATATGTAGGGAAATGTCACATTGTACTTAATAAATATCTCCACATATTATGTGTCAGTTAAAATAAAACTAAAGCAAAAAAAAAAAAGAGTATTTCTATACACTAGTAATGAACAATCTTAAAGAGAAATTAAGAAAACGATTTTACTTACAATAGCATCTAAAACAATAAAACCCTTAGGACATTTTTTAATAAAAAGTGTAATGCATGTACATTAAAAACTTTAAAATATTGGTTAAATAAATTAACAAAGACTTAAATAAATGGAAAGACATCTCTGTTGATACATTAAACATTTAGCACTGTTAAGATGGTAATATTGCTCATATCCATCTACAGATTCTATGCAATTCCTATAAATATTACAGCTGCTTTTTGCAGAAATTGGCAAGCTAATCTTAAAGTTCATATAGAAACTCCAGGGAACCAGAAAAGCCAAAATAATTTTGGAAAAGACAGACAAGGTTGGAAGCTAACATTTCTTGATTTCAAAACCAACTGAATAGAATTGAAAGTCCAGAAATAAATTTATACATCTATGGTCAATTAACTTTTGACAAGGTGATTCCATGTGCAGGGAATAGTTTTTTCAACAACTGTAAACTGGAACAAATGTACATACAGAGACAAAATAATAAAGTTAATATTATTTTTTAAAAATTACCTGAAAAATCACTAAACTTCTAAATGCCAAAGCTAAAACTCTAAAACTTGTAGCTGAAAACAGATGTATATTTAGAAAATTGAATTAGGTGGTGGGTTTTTATATATCACACCAAAATCACAAATAACTAAAGAAAAATAGGTCATTTGACTTCAAAATTAAAAATTTGTGTGCTTGAAAGTATATATATCAACAAAGTGAAAGGGCAACCCACAAAATGGCAGAAAATATTTACAAATATATCTAATAAGGGTCCAGGATTCAGAATATAAAAAACAACTCAGTAAAAAAAATTGAAAAATGGGCATGAGATGTGAATAGATATTTCTTCAAGAAATATATAAAAATAGTCAATAAGTGCATGAAATGATGTTCAACATCATTAGTAATTAGAGAAATACAAGTTCAAGCCATTAAATACCAGCTCACACCCATACCAGCATGGATTTCATAGAAAAGACAAACAATAACAACAGTTCATTATGTGAAGAAATTAGAATTGTTACCCCTTGCTGATGAGATTTTAAGATGGTGTGGTAATTTGGAAAACTGTCAGTTCTACAAAAAGTCAACCATAGGGTTACCACATGACCCATTTATGCCACCTTTATGTATATGTACAAGAAATACCCAAATATATATTAACACTACAATTTGTACACAAACATTCCTAGAAGCATTATCAAAAAAAAGTACATGTGTACAAAGTGATAAAATGATAAACAAAATGTGGCATATGCACAAATGTAATTATTATTCCATTGTTAAGATAAAATGATACCACGACATAGACGAACCTTAAAAGTATTATGCTGGGTGAAAGAAGGGAGACACACAGGCCACATATTATGTGATTTCATTTATATGAAATCAAAACAGGAAAATACATAGAAACATAAACTAGAGTAATGGTCCCCAGGGATTGTCCAAGAAGAATGAGGGAGTGGCTACTGATGGCTATGGGATTTGGGGGAGGTGGGATCAAAAAAAGTTTTGGAATTAGATGGTAGTGATGGTGACATAATGATGCCAATATACTAAAAACCACTGAACTGTACACTTTAAAGTATGTAAATGACATCTTGAAACATACATAATGACATTTATTTTTATTTTTCCTTGTTTTCCATTTTTTCTTTACAGTTAGTAAAATAACCGACTATAAAGGGAGTTAAAATTTGGAAAGAGAAAAGACTAGCATGTTTCCTGTGGTGTTATACTGGACCTAGTATGAACTCAGAGTTGTTATTTCAAGATAGATACATAGGTATATTTGTATTTGTGTGTGTGTGTGTGTGTGTGTGTGTGTGTATGTGTATGAGAGGGAGTACGCACATGTGCATATATTTTTTACTTCTGTCTGCCAAGTAGGCATACAGGAAATGATGACACTCCAGTAATAATACATATAATACACTTAGCCTTTAGACTGTGCTTTTTAAAATGCCATACTCTACTAAAGGAAACCTGGATTCACTAAAGTAAAGATAGATGCCAAATCTAGGGAACAGAAAATTCAACATGGACCTAGAACATTTTTACACCATAAACTAAAAGTCTGCGAAACAAATTACGGTAATGAGTAGAAAAGATTATAAAGGTTTCCAGAGGCCACATCTAATGCATCTTGAACATCAAAATAATATAGAATTAATAATAATGAATTATAACTTTTTGAATAAAATAGAAATCTATGAGTCTATATGAATACATGTAAATAAATGAATGAATCTATAATAAACAAGGAAGATAAGAAATCTCCATCCATAGATTTTTATATTATTATTTTAGAAGAAGTGATGCAGTAAACTATTATCAATGTTTTCTAAAATTAATGGGTGAAAGTTTGTTGAGCAATAAAATATTAACATGGTCTAAAAGTGTCTACACACGAATTACAGATTAATTATCAACCAAATAATAACCTATAGCAGAGAATCTTTGCAGACATCACCTGACCAGATGACCAAAGTTTATAGCATTGAAGTTGGAACAAATAGACGCTGAGTGCCTTTTGGGATGAGAAGGGAGGGCCACGATATTATGTCTGTGGCATTTTTGAACATGAACCAAACCATTATGAAACACAAGACAAACTCAAATTGAGAGACATTCTACAAAATAATAGACCTGTTCTAAGAAATGTCAAGGTCAAGAAAGACAAAGAAAGCCTGAGAAACTTTATCAGATTTATGAAAAATAAAATATGTAAATGCAACCTGTGATCTATATTAGATGCTGTACAAAGAAAAAGATAACTATCAATACATTACTGGGACAACCAGCAAAAATTAAATATGAACTACGAGTTAGTAATACTATATTGTAATGATGTTCATGTGTTGGATTTTTAAAGACATTCAGATGTGAAGACATGATATGTCTTTTTTTTTTTCATGTTTTTTTGTTAATTTGAATGGTAAAAAGGGCACAGTAATAAAAACCTGATATTTCACTTCTATTGCATAACAAGCTAACCAAACTGGACATGGGGGATAAATTACAAAACAAATCATTTTACTTATTATTTTTATGACTTTAGATTAGGTCTTTCAAATAAGACTGAGATATAGTACATTGGTAAAAATAAAAAGAGGCCATCAAGAATAGTGCCAAAGTAACAGATACCCCAAACCGAATACCATGTGAGATCTAAAAATAGACCTGCCATTCAATACCCAGAAGACCAAAAATCACATTATAACAAAGATATTTGAACCAGAATGTTTACTGCAGGCCAATTCATAATTGCTAAGTCATGGAAGAAGCCCAAGTGCCCATTGACCCACGAATGGACTAGCAAATTGTGGTGCATGAAATATTACCTTGAAATATTATGCAGCCTTAAAGAAAGATGGAGACTTTACTTCTTTCATGTTTACATGGATGGAGCTGGAACATATTCTTCTTAGCAAAGTATCTCAGGAATGGAAGAAAAAGTATTCAATGTACTCAGCCCTACTACAAAGCTAAATTATAGTTTTCACATGGAGGCTATAACCCAACTATAGCTGAAGACTATGGAAAAAGTATTCAATGTACTCAGCCCTACTACAAAGCTAAATTATAGTTTTCACATGGAGGCTATAACCCAACTATAGCTGAAGACTATGGGGAAAGGACCAAGGAAGGGGAAGGGAGGGGGGAGGTTAGGGTGGAGGGTGGTGGTTAGGGTGGAGGGAGGGTAATGGGTGGGGCCACACCGACGGTACATCTTAGAATGGGTACAGGCAAAACTTACTAAAGGCAGAATACGAATGTCTACATACAATAACTAAGAAAAATGTCATGAAGGCTACATTGAACAGTTTGATGAAAGTATTTGTATATGTAACCAGCACATTGTACCCCTTGATTGCACTAATGTACACAGC
>CAUYPK010047583.1:0-10247 GCA_963574355.1 Loris lydekkerianus
CCCAGGAGTTTGAGGTTGCTATGAGCTGTGACGTCAGGGCACTCTACCCAAGGCAACAGCCCAAGGCTCCAGTGTGCCAAAACCGTCTCACTCTTCCCCTAAGGATTAGTGCTGTGAGGCAGTTCTGTCCCCTCCTTTAAGCTGCTCAGTCACTACGTTACTTTGTCCCACCCCATCCTTGCTCTGAGACCCTGAGGGCAGAGCTTGCTGGAGCAGTTTTTTCACACAATGGCTTTCCACTGAGCCCAGCTCAGTGGCTCATTTTGGGGCCCCGGACAATGCCCAAAGTTCTCCACACTTTTGCTCAAGTTTCCCCCCAGGCAGCTCAACCGAGTGCCAAGTCCAAGAACACCCAAAAAGTTCACAGGTAAGGCCTTTCCAGTTTGCAGTCTCACTGCTGCTTGTACTCACGGTTGCCGGCGTGATTAGGTCGATTGAACACACACAGCCACTTGCCAGTTTTCCACTGTTTTTGCCCTCCTCCTGGGGTCCAGAAGTCCCTTGCTGGCTCCATGTATCTTCAAAGGGATGATCATAGGCAGATCCCACCGGCCAGAGATGTCTGGAGTCTTGTCTCCCCAGACTCTTTGTGCCTAGTTGCAGGGAAGCTGTTACTCAGCCGCCATCTTTAATCCGTCTCCTAGAGAATTTAATTTAGAGCAACATTCTTTACAGTGTACATTCAGCTCCCAGGACATGAACAAGATGCTCCAACAGGTTTGTGAAAAACTACTGGTGCTTCTATTTCTATTTGTGGTTCTTTATCCTCTTCTAAAAATTTACTTATTTATTTATTTATTTTTTAGAGATGGGTTTTGCTCTATCGCCAAGGCTGGAATGCATCAGATCAATCGTAGTTCACTGTGACCTTGAAATCCTGAGGTCAGGCAGTCCTCTAGCCTGAGCATCTTGAGTGGCTGAGAGTAATGGGATGCACTACCACACCTGGCTAATTTTGTTTATTAGAGATGAGGTCATGCTGCGTTGCCTAGGCTGGTCTTAAACTCTTCACCTCAAGCTATCCTCTTGCCTTATCCTCCCAGAGTGCTGTGATTCAAGGTGTGAACCACCATGGCAGCCTTCCTTATTCTTTAAAAAGGAAAAATTTTTAAATTAAATCATAACTGTGTACATTAATGCATTTATGGGGTACAATGTGCTGGTTTTATATACAATTTGAAATACTTTCCTCAAACTGGTTAACATAACCTTCACTGCACTATCTTAATTATTGTGTTAAGACATTTATGCTCTATACTCAGTAGATTTGACTTGTAACCTTGTAAAATGCACCATAGGTGTGATCTGACCAATTACCCTCTCTCCACCCATCCTTTCCCCCTCTTGTTCCCTCCCCCTCCTCTTTCCCCTCCTCTTTCCCCTTCATCTTGGGTTGTAGTTGGGTTATAGCTTTCATATGAAAATGTCAGTGCTAGTATAATGGTTTCATAGTAGAGTACATTGGATACTTTTTCTTCCGTTCTTGAGATACTTTGCTAAGAAGAATATGTTCCAGCTCCATCCATGTAAACATGAAAGAGGTTAAGTCTCCATCTTTCTTTAAGGCTGCATAATATTACATGGTGTACATATACCACAATTTATTAATCTATTCATGGGTTGATGAGCACTTGGGCTTCTTCCATAACTTAGCAATTATGAATTGGGCTGCAATAAACATTCTGGTGCAAATATCTTTGTTATAAAGTGATTTTTGGTCTTCTGTATATATACCTAGTAGGGGAATTGCAGGATCAAACAACAGGTCTATTTTTAGATCACTAAGTGATTTCCAAATTTCTTTCCAAAAGGAATATATTAGTTTGCATTCCCACCAGAAGTGCAGAAGTGTTCCCTTTTCTCCACAGCCACGCCAACAACTATAGTTTTGGGATTTTGTAATGTGGGCTAATCTTTGTGGAGTTAGATAATATCTCAAAGTGGTTTTGATTTGCATTTCTCTGATGATTAAGGATGATGAGCACTTTTTCATGTGTCTTTAGGCCATGTGCCTGTCTTATTCAGAGAAGTTTCTATTCAAATCTCTTTTCCACAATGAAATGGGATTACTTGTTCTTTTCTTGTTAATACATTTGAGTTCTCTGGATTCTGGTTATAAAACATTTGCAAGAGACATAACCTGGAAATATCCTCTACAATTCTGAGGGTTGTCTGCTTGCTTTACTTACTGTGTTCTTGGCTGTGCAGAAGCTTTTTAGTTTGATCTGGTCCCAGTAGTGTATTTTTGGTGTTGCTTCAATTGCCCAGGGGATGCTCCTTATAAAATACTCCCCCAGGCCAATTTTTTCAAGTGTTTTCCTTACACTCTCTTCTAGTATTTTTATAGTTTCATGTCTTAAGTTTAAATCTTTAATCCAGTGAGAGTCTGTCTTAGTTAATGGTAAAACATGTGGGTCCAGTTTCATTCTTCTACAGATCACCAGGCAGTTCACCCAGCACCATTTGTTAAACAGGGAATCTTTTTCCCACTAAGTATCTTTGATAGGCTTATCAAAGATGAAGAGATGATAAGTAGCTGGGTTTGTCTCTTGGTTCTCTAATCTGTTCCATAAATCTACCTCTCCATTTTTGTGCCAGTACCATGCTGTTTTGATCACTATTGTTTTATAGCATTGTCTGAGGTCTGGTAGTGTGATTCCTCCTGATTTGTTTTTATTTCTGAGTAAAGTCTTGGCTAATTGAGTTTTTTTCTGATTCCATATAAAATGAAGTATTATTTTTTCAAGATATTTAAAGTATGACAGTGGTGCTTTAAAAGGGGTTTCATTAAAATTGTATATTGCTTTGGGTAGTATGGACATTTTAACAATGTTGATTCTTCCCATTCTTCCCATGAGCATGGTATGTTTTTCCATCTGTTAACATTTTCAGCTATTTCTTTTCTCAGAGTTTCATAATTCTCTTTATAGAGATCTTTCACATCCTTTGTTAGGTAAACTCTCAAATATTTCATCTTCTTTGGCACTACTGTGAATGGAATAGAGTCCTTGACTATTTTTTCAGCTTGGCTATTGTTGGTATATATAAAGGCTACAGATTTGTGAGCATTGATTTTGTAACCTGAGATGCTGATGTATTCCTTGATCACTTCTAAGAGTTTTGTAGTTGAATCCCTGGTTTTTTCCAGATATATAATCATATCATCTGCAAAGAGTGAAAGTTTGATATCCTCTGACCTTATATGGATACTCTTGATTGCCTTCTCTTGCTTGATTGTCATGGCTAAGACTTTCATTATAATGTTAAAAAGCAGTGGAGACAATGGACAACCTTGCCTGGTTCTTGATCTGAGTGGAAATGTTTATAGTTTTGTTCCATTTAATATGGTATTGGCCTGTGGGTTTGATGTAGATGGCCTCTATCAGGTTAAGAAAAGTCCCTTCTATACCTATCCTAAATGTTTTGATCATGAAGGGATGCTGGATATTATCAAAAGCTTTTTCTGCATCTCTTGAGAGAATCATATGGTCTTTGTTTTTTATTTTGTTTATGTGATGTATTATATTTATAGATTTATGTGTATTGAACCATACTTGAGACCCTGGGATAAAATCCACTTGGTCATGGTGTATAATTTGTTTGATGTGTTGCTGGATTCTGTTTGCTAGGATCTTACTGAATATTTTTGCATTCTATATTCATTAAAGTTATTGGTCTATAATTTTCTTTTCTTGTGGGGCCTTTTCCTGATTTAGAGATCAGGGTGATATTTGCTTCATAAAATGTGCTGGGAAGTAGTCCTTCTTTTTTGATGTTTTGGAAAAGGTCATGTAATAAAGGTACTATTTCCTCTTCAAAGGTTTGCTAGAATTCTGATGTGAAGCCATCTGGTCCCGGACTCTTCTTTTTTTTGGAGATTTTGCATAGTTGATTCCATTTCAGTACTTGATATCGATCTGTTCAACATTTCTAATTCTTTCTGATTAAGTCTAGGAAGTTGGCATGCTTCCAAGTATTGGTCAATTTCTTTCAGATTTTCATATTTCTGAGAATACAGTTTTTTGTAGTATTCATTAAGAATTTTTGAATTTCTGAGGTGTCTGTTGTTATTTCGCCTTTGCCATTTCTGATTGATGATACTAGGGACTTTAATTTTCTATTTCTGGTTAGGCTAGCCAAAGGTTTATCAGTTTTCTTAAACTTTTCAAAAAACCAACTTTTGATTCATTAATCTTTTGAATAATTCTTTTGTTTTTTATTTTATTTAATTCTGCTCTAATTTTGGTTATTTCTTTTATTCTGCTGGGTTTGGGGTTGAAATGTTCTTCCTTTTCCTATTGCCTGAGATATTCCATTAAGTTGTTGACTTCCCCTGTTTTCATTCTTTTGAGGAAGGCTTGCAGCACTATAAATTTTCTTCTTAGGACTGCCTTTGCAATATCCCAGAGGTTCTGATAATTCATATCTTCACTATTGTTCTGTTCCAAAAATTTGGTAATTTCCTTCTTAATTTCATCTTTGACCCAGCTATCTTTCAGTATAAGGTTATTTAGTTTCCATGACTTTGTATGAGTTTGCAGATACCTGTTATTGGTGAGTTCACCTTTTTTTTTGTGATGGTCTGAGAAAATACAAGGAATAATTTTTATTCTTTTAAATTTGCTAAGGTTAGACTTGTAATCTAATATGTGATCAATTTTGGAGGATGTTCCATGGGCTGATGAGAAGAATGTGCATTCATTTTTGTTAGGATGAAATGTTCTGTAGATGTCTATTAAATTCAATTATTGAATGGTGCAGTTTAAGTCCAAAATTTATTTGCTTAGTTTCTTATTGAAGGATCTAACCAATACTGCTCAATGGGTGTTAAAATCTCCAACTATTATGGTGTTGGAAGTTATCAAATTGTTCATGTCTGTTAGTGTCTCACTTATAAATTGAGGAAATTGAGGAGCATTTTGGTTGGGTGCATAAATGTTAATAATTGAAATCTCATCTTGTTGAGTGTTTCACTTAACAAATATGAAGTGACCATCTTGTCTTTCTTTACCATTGTTAGTTTAAATCCTAATGTATCTGCAAATAAAATTGCCACTCCTGCTTTTTTCTGATTTCCATTTGCCTGGATTATAGATGTCCATCCCTTCACCCTGAGACTATAGTTATCTTTTTAGGTAAGATGAGATTCTTTTTTTTTTAAATTGTTAAATCATAGCTGTGTACATTAGTGCAATCACCTGTACCCATTCTAAGATGCACCATAGAAGGGTGAGATTCTTATATGCAGCAGATATCTGGCCTGAGTTTTTGTACTCAGTCAGCCAACCTGTGCCTATTTAGCAGAAAATTTAAGCCATTCATGTTAATTGAGTGTATTGATAAGTCTGGTAGTATTTTGGGTGTCAAGTTTTTCAAAAGACCAGTGGACGTTTTTAATCCTTTTGCCACTGTGGAAGTGGATTTTGATCACAAATTTCTGAGTGAGTTTACTTTGGTGATAGAGCATTGTGGTGGTCATTATGGAGGATGGGTCTAAGAATATTCTGGAGAGCTGGTTTAGTTATGGCTCTTTTAAAACTTTAATTTTTATATGTTGTATAATGTATATAGTAGGTCCATAAAATATTAATCTAGTAGAACGTATGTATAACTGTATACATATTTTACTATTGGGTTATATGGTCACAGAGGTTAGGAAATCAGAAGTATAAGTGTTGGGAACACTTGTTTAGTCATTTAATAGACCTACATTTGATTCTTACCTCTAATTCTTACTAGTGATCTTAAGCAAGTTACATAAACTCTCTAAGCCTCAGTGTATTCATCTGTAAAATGGTATTAATTATATAATACCTGCCTCATAGGGTTGCTAGTAGAGTAAGTTGAATAATGGGTATAACACACTTAGTGCATAACCTACACTAAAAAATATATGATATTGTCTGACTGGCGAAGGTCATGTGAAGGAGGCATATGGAAGCCTTTGGGATAATAAAATCTAAACTCAAGTACTTTTTTCACTAAAAGATACTGATAAGAGTTTTATTATTGTTTGACATACCTCGATTATCATGTATTACTCAAATAAACTTGTCCATAATTTAAAGAACACAGATCACAAAATCATTTTTTTCTGGGACCAGCGAACGAGCATACAATGGCCTAGGTCATTTGCAGTGTTCATTTTTCTCTGTAAAAATACTTATTTGCTTAATATAGATAGAAATTAAGCACCTAAGTACATTACTTTAGAAATACTGAAGGCAACAGGGTTCTTCTCTTATTTTACAGATTTGAGGTTTGTTGATTTTTTTAAACATTATTGTAAAATTAATACCATTAGATAGAAAGAATTTTTAATTTTTGTAAAGAGGTAAAATAAAACACTTGACAACCACTTACCTACTCAAAAGTTACTGTGCATTAAATTTTGTGTGTATACACATATTCACACACATGTCAATTGCAAAAGCTCTTTAATAATAAATATTGGGGTCCTGCAAATCATCCTGGAAGAACAGATCTATTGATAACTTGATCCAGAATTGGAGGATATAAATGTTTAAAAGTCAATGACAAAGTTAGCTTTTACTCTCAGGAACATGGTCTTATTTCATAGGAAATGGAAGCCTTTATTAATCTGATACAGTAAAGCAGGGTTTTGCCTCCTTAAAGCATTTATGAAGATCAAAATGCATTTTTGAATTTTGTGGGGGGTTTTTTGTTTTCTGTTTTTTGTTTTTTGAGTTTAGTCTGTGTTAACTCAATGCTCAGTCACTTATTCATGTAAACCTCATAAAACCCGAGTAACAAGATGCCTGAATAGTTAGTTATATTATATAGTCTTTATGAAATTTTAAAAAAAGAATGAGAAGTAAAGGTCAAAAATGGAGCCTGAATACTTATGACAATTGGCTTATCATCTGGCTATCATCTAAGTCTATATATGATTTTAGCAAAGTTAAACCTTATATGTGTAGTCCTGAAAAATCAGATGCGAAGAGGAATTCATAAAAGCTCAACATGGTCAACAAAAACATATCGTGCACTTACTATGTACACGACATGGAAGGCTCAGCGCCTGTAGCTCAGTGGGTAGGGCACTGGCCACATACACTGGGGCTGGTACGTTCAAACCCGGCCTGGGCATGCTAAACAACAATGACAAGTACAACAAAAACAAAAGAATAGCTGAGCATTGTGGTGTGCACCTGTAGTCCTAGCTACTTGGGAGTCTGAGGCAAGAGAATTGCTTAAGCCTAAGAGTTTGAGGTTGCTGTGAGCTGTGATGCCACGGCACTCTATCGAGGGTGACATAGTGAGACTCTGTCTCAAGAAAAAACAACAACAACGACAACAAAAGTCAAAATTCTAGGAGTAGAGTTTGGAGAGACAAAAAATAATATAAATAATATACAGATGAAAAAGACCCGGTCTTTTACCTCAAGGAAATTCCAGTCTGTTGTGGGAGATAGAGCTTTACAGTGTAGGCATGGAAGACATTAAAAGAAAAAAAACAAAAAACCTGTGGGATATAAGAAAGACTGTAGTAGAGATACATTTCAGGCTTGGATTCAAAGTCAGGTTCTCTGACTCACTGGCCTAGACTAAGTTGCCAGAAAAAGATAGGACACTCAGTTTAATTTGAATTTCAGGTAAATAAATAATTTCTTTTTAGTGTAAGTATACCCCCATTGCATGGTACATACATTAAAAAAGTCTTAGTTTTTTAAATCTGAAATTCATATTTAACAGAGCTTCCTTTATTTTTCTTGACTAAATCTGGCAACCTTATCTTAGACAAGTGTGCTGGTTATTTATAGTTTGTCACATCTATACACCCTTTATTACCTTCCTCTGTGTCCCTCCAAGAGGCTTACTCCTGTGATATCTATTTCCTGGGTTCCTTGCCAGTGGCTTCTTGTAGAATTCAGCCGGTGGAAGGCACTGAGAAGTGAGCAGACAGGAGGAGAGAGAGGCCTGACTTTCTTCCTTGCCTCTCCCAGGCATCAGTGAAGTGTCCCTGGAACCACAGTTCATGCCTGACAGTTCCTTCTACACGGCTGCATCTACCCTTGGAGGCTGGTAACATGTTTTCCTCCAGCTTCAGCTTTGGAAATAGCAACAACTTTCCACTGCTGCTAATCTCCGGGGGCCTTGGCACCTCTTTTTGTTTTTCTAACATTGCCCATACCTCTGTAGGTAGTTTATTATAATCTTCACTTGAAGACCATAACAATAAATCTTCTGAATTAAATTCTGTTTCCTCCCTGAACCCTTTTTAAGTCCTTTGACACTCAATTTCTTTATTTGTAAAATAAGGGAAATAATACCTTCCTTACACATTTTGTAAACAGTTTATATATATGGATCTCATGGGGTTATCTGACATCTGAATTGATATTTAGCACACCATATCAATAATTCCTTCCACTTCTGGTATGACTGAGTAATGCCTATTAAATCAAATCTTGTACAGATAACAACCATAAACTTTTGACAAAATATAAATATCAGCTATCTGCAGGAACTGGATAACGACACATAGCAGACAGATACTGAAGGAGAGTTAGTACTTTAAGAAGAGAAACAGTGGGACCTATTTCCCATTTTTATAACTTTTAGACTGAAGGCAGACCCCAGACCATACCAGTTGAGGAGGCTAAAAATCCAATAGAGAGCTTGCAGCCCTCCGGGCTGGAGAATGAGTTCAGGGCAACTGTAACCACCACACATTGAGGAATCAGTTCCAGACAGAAGAGGTCCAGATTGAAGGGAGGATTCTAAATTCTGTCTATAAACTCTTTTCAAATTTCCAGCTGACCTCTGAATCATACCTGTGCGTGGCAGGCGCCAGGAGGCTGACTGCAACTAAAAGAATGGTACTGAGATTTAAGTCATTGCCTACTGCTGGCGAGAGAGAGTTTGCAGCATGAGTTCAGTCAAGCTAAGTATCTGTTGAAACAATCAACATTTTTCAGACAAATGTTAACAATACAGAGTCACTACAAATATGTCATTTACAATGTCCCCAAATATAATCCATGATTACTTAATGAAGAAGTAGGAAATATGAATTTTAGAGAGAAAAGGTAATTGAACATCACCTTCCAAAAAAATCTAGATGTTGGATTTGTACGGATTTTTGTTGCATTTTATTGTGCTTGTTCCAGTTTTGAAAGGAAGAAAAAGAGACTTCATCTCTTCATGAGAAAAATTAGAAATGTTGCTTTACAAAAGAGCAAGAAGATGAGGGGGAAATGTTACAGCTAGTTTTAGAGACAATCTGCTTTGGCCATATTGCATCTGTACTAGATTCTGTTAAATAGAGAGACCTCAGAAGAAAGGAAGTGCAGGTGGGTCAGAGGATTCCAGGAGAGAGACATTAACTGCTTGCATCAAATCCATTTAGCCAGATTAGGCACTGGAAGTCAAGAGGCCCTCAACAGAGATTTCCAAATAGCCAACAAAAAATCCCATGGAAAAAAAATGTTAAATTGTAAATATTACGGTCTTAGAGAATACAGAGCCATTTATGATGACAACCGTCATGTAAAAACTTTCTCATTCTTTTTATCTCTTCTGCTACCCCCCCCCACCCCCATTCCACTGTAGTTAATAAACTAAGGGGAAGATGGTCAGGGAAGGGAAGAAGGACAGCACTCACACCTGGCTCACCCGTGTCTAGGCTCACACTGCAAGAGGCAGGGAGGCTGTAAGAGTAAAACAGTTTGAGAGTTTTGACTGTCATCTATTATCACACACTTATAATTGCTGTACACAGTCCATACCTGTGGCCTGACACGATCACAGGACTTTACCTGAGGATGGCCAGAGAACATATGGGATTTGCCTGAGTTTTAATCCCAGGGAAGGAAGATGATGTGGAAGAACTTTTTAGAAGTCAAAGGAAACGCAAATAAGTTACTTAAAATACCAATTAGGTACTTAGGCTCATGCAAGGTGTTCTGATGACAGTTAAAGGATCATCTACAGAGTAAAACATTCAGTATGACTGGATACATGGCATCATGTGACATGTAGTAGAATGTTTCATCCCTTACCAGGTGCATAGTCTCAGCCAAGTTGCTTAATCCCTCTGTGCCTCATAACTTTCATTTGTATTTTTTTTTTTTATTGGTGAGAATTCTTTTCTTTTTTTTTATTATTAAATCATAGCTGTGTACATTAGTGTGATCATGAGGCACCATACACTGGTTTTATAGACCGTTTGACACATTTTTATCACACTGGTTAACATAGCCTTCCTGGTATTTTCTTAGTTA